>CM076581.1:913582266-913759863 GCA_034641835.2 Pinus albicaulis
ATCTCATGTAATGTTTCCAAAAATTTATCGAGGTAGAGGAATGAAATAAGGACGGACTTGAATCACCTCGAGTAGTGTACTGGAGAAGAAGGATGTCCAATCGAATGCATTCCTTGTAGAGACTCTACCTAGGGAATTTTTCACGACTAATATTTCCATTTAGTTTTTTGGATGTAGACCAATAGAAACTCACTACAACTAATTGAAATTTATTCCAAATGTAATTTTGTACAGAATTTTGATCCAGGTCATCACTCCCTAGAGTAGAAGATTATTGACTAGAATTCCTATCCAATCCAATGGTGCATCTTAGCAGTAAATTAGCCTATCCAATTACGTGAAATGGGCCTGTAACATTAATAGAATACTTGTACAATGTTGATTTTTATGCATCTTCTCTCTGCCAAAGGCTAAAAGCCCCCATCATCTACTCTTGTGGTGAGTGTAAGTGACTACATATAGTAATGTAAGCCATAGAGTGAGTTGCTCTTAGGAATGAAAGAAGCCATTTAGGTGCTTCATTGAAATCCAACTCTTTTGGATTCCGCTACAAATTTGAAGAGCAAAAAGTATAGTTCTAGAAGTGCAGGAGTTGAATAATAAACATACAAAACCTCTTCCTTCTATAGTTATGTCTGAGTATGCACTATGGGATACATGGAAGGTGCGAAAAATGGAACCAATTTACAAAATTGTAGGTGCACTTGGTATGCCTAGAGTCTGAATTAAGTATAGGCTTGGTTTAGAGAACTAGCGGATTTTTTTTGTTATTTTATGTACAGTCGTAAAACTCATGTTTTTTTTATCTCTAAATTAATTCAATAATTGTGAGTGGTGAACAATTTCCCCACTTGAAATGCATGTTAATTCCTAGAGGAGCAAAGAATGAATTTTTAGAAATTGAGTTCATAGTAATATGATTTATTCTTTAATTAGTGCCCATATTTCTCTTAGTGGCCAGTGGGTTGATAATGTATTTTAGGATTTCAATTTAACAATATTCTACTGGAACAATAAATTTCATATTTTCAATTTTTGGATAGGCTCCAAGAAACAATCAAAGATTCCTATTAAATTCTGTGTTTTTGTTGATTTTTTTGTTTTGTTGATTCATATGTAGTATTGATAATTCATTTGGCATATAAGAGGGTGGGAAAAAACAACTTTCTCATTTATCACCATTGCATATATCTATAGATGATTAAGGAAAGTTTTCTAATAGGAAGTAAATTGAGAGAAACTCAGTATCAGAAACCTGGATGAAAACAAAAAAATGATGATTGGAATGTCCAGAGGAGCTTGAACTCTTAGAAATGATCTCAAATATGAATTTTATGGACAAACAAAAATAGAAGAACAATAATAATAGTAAAAATAAAAACATGGAAGCAGCATAACCAGTATACGATGTTCTTTTTTCCTATTTTTTCCTCATTGTGTTTTTGGTTACTTCATATTCCTCTACCTCTATAAAGAGAAACTTGAGTCTTGAATGGATTTTGAGAGACCCCATAAATTCATCTACAAATTTTTGACTCATAGATTTTTCTTCTTTTATCACCCCAACTACCAATGAAACTTAGTTTTTACTCATAATTTTTTCTTCTTTATCACCCTAAATACCAAATGAAACTTTTCAGAAACAGACCTGTGAAACATTTCGACCACCTTATGATCTAACACATCTTCATTGTACATCATCAGCTAATTTTCCATGTATGTTTCTCAAGTCATGTGCTAATCTATCAACTCCAATTCGTTGACCAATATATTTCCAAAATCTCTTCTCAAGGCTTGTAGTTTCACTATTTTTACTTTGGTGGAAGCCTTACAATATCCTATGTAGTTTTAGATAACCTCACAAGATAAGTCTTTTGGAAGATGGTTTTATGCAATGCATTTTGAATAAGATATAATGCATTGACATTCATCATTATATGTTCTCAAGCATTCATGAAGGCCTATTAAGTTGCTTCATTTGTTGTCATTAGTTTATTATTAGATAATGTAGACACACCTTATATTATGATGGCACATGTGATTTAGAAGGTGTGTAGTTAAAAAATTAAAAAAAAACCAATTATATTTATATCTATATATATATATTAACAATTGTTTTATAATTGATTCATGAACTTTTTTTTTTTTTTTTGTAGTTTTGACTTATAGGGATATGTACCTTGATTTCATGGTTTTTGTAATACTTGAAATTTTATTTTGTAGTTTACATAATACTTGAGAGAGTGACTAAATCACCAATTGAGAAGGCCCTATGGACTAATTGATTTATCAAAATTTTAAAAAGTACAAAATATATAAATTTATTTATTTTGTTCAATACAAGTTAATAAAATTAATAAAAATTTATAATTTTGGTCATTTATTAAGTTTTGAAAGTCAACTATATTTGTAATAAATATTTTAAAATAACATTTTTATTCGTATATATTAAAGAAAATTTAACAAAAGCCTCTTTTGTAACAGTCTCGTTAAATAAAGAAAATTAACTAGTAGGTACTAGTTAAAAGAAAATTTATTATTCTTACTGTTGGAAAAAGACTAGAGATATTGTTTTGAATTAAAACCAGGAATTAATTATGTTTATGAAATTTTATTAAAAGAGGATTTAAAAATAAAAAGGAAATCTTTTAAAAGCTTATGGCAAAAAGTTTTCTAGAATAGGAGGTGGTTGGGCAGTTAGGAGATACAGTTACTCACCCCTTGAGGATAAAAAGTGAATCTGGGAAAGGGGTGGGGGTTCTGAAATTCTTGGAAGAAAGGGGAAAGCATTTTTCTTGAGCTGGAAGGACCCAGTGGAAAAATTGCTTCTGAACTCCATTGAATGATTTAACTTCACTGCTGGTGACTGGATTGGCCTTCCAGAGGTCACAGCAGAGGTATCTCCACTGATAACCCGTGGCACCGTCCAGATTTCTGGAGCTTGGGGGCAAGTGGAGTACGTCATCGCCTCCCTTGAAGGTTGGGAGGACATCAGCTAAAAAGAAAGAATTCTCTAACCAGATAAGTATATTCCGTGAGTTTGTAAATCAGAAGTGCCTATAGGTTTTCTATAAAGATAAGTAGACAGACTATTAAGTAAGCCTCAGAGTATTACTGTTAAATAGATGTATACATGTATGTGTTTGCAATAGCAAGAATAACGCTTTCTGAGTAAACCCTTGTAGGGCACTGCTTAACAGAAGTTTCATAGAGTTCAGCATGAAATTAGAAAAATGATTTAAAAGTATCTGTAGTTGAAATTAATGTATCTATTCTCTGTTACTATTAATATGTCGAGAAAAGCATGTAAAGTTATGTGTTAAACTAAAGCAGATACGAAAAGTTTCTTATGCATATACCTTGTATTCTTTCTTTCTTAAACAGTAGACTTTGAAAGACCTTACTGTAGGCTTAAACAGACTTCAGCAAACAATTTACTTGTCATATAGAAACCATCGAAATATCTGATGCAGCGAAAAATATGCATGTAACATTTCAAAAATGTCTATGTAAATTTGAATGAAATATCTGTAGCGAAAGAGTATACGCTCTAGCATCTCCGATTTTAGACAAGGAAAACAACAACAATTCATATTCCTCTGATTTAAGGGTTAACAGAGGAAATGTTTGTAAACAATAACTATTAGACTGCTAAACTCAACTTCGTAAGACAAAAGAAGCGCGGCCTTAACTGCCACGACTCTACAGGAAAGAAAAAGAAACAATAATCTGAGTTTTGCTTATAAACGAATAGTAAAAGGAGAAATCCTGTCGTGCTAGGGTTATTGCAGAGCTTTAACTGAAAAGGAACTAGAATCATAGAAAGAAATTCCAGAGCAAAACAGAAACTCGAATTGTGACTTTGCAAGTAATATATCACATAAATCAAAAGGAGACTAATACAGTAAACCGGAGAGGTTATATGAGCAGATGTTCAAAGTTATAGGAATATCCATTATCAACACAAACGAAAGAGCTTGCATAAGCTGTCTCGCTTTTAAGCGCATGCAACCATTGAAAACTGTATAATGTGCATAACCTTACATAATAACCCGGTCGAGAGGTAACTCCGACTCATTTAACAAATAGAAAAGAAATGGTTAAAGATTATAACTATAGTATATCGAAATGTATCTAATAGTAAATATGGACTGAACCCCAGACGCCATCGGTCTGCAGATGGGCAACGTCAGAACAAGCCAAGAAAAGAGTAGCCCCATGGTTCGAGCCGTGCCAAAATTTTATCGACGAAGGTTCGAAACAAAAGCGAACCTATAAACCCGATGGACAGATTGAGGAGGAGAGCACCCTGGACGGGTTAAATACCTGTGCAATAGGGGTACCCTTTTATTAGATGCAACTCACATGATTTCGCCATTCCAGAAAACGTTAAACCCGATGAGAGGATAGTGTCATGGCATACCTGCAAACAAAAATAAATGGTTAAGAACTCTATACGCCCAAAGGAGTATGGGAAAGTTCCATTAATAAACCGACAGTGACTATTTTCTGAGAAGGAGAATACCTGACAAGAGAATAAGAACTTTTTCTTTACCTGAAGCATCAACATAGAGATAGGGTTTAGATATACTGATTTAAATAGAAGTAAGCAGAGAAGAACTCTTCCGAGCAGGAATGGAAACGAAAATAAAGAAACGGTGCCTTACCATCGTTCTGAGGAACGAGGGCGCTGCCTGGGGAAGCAATTGTCAGCTGGTTGAAGCGGCGATAGGGTAGCCTATGCGTGGAAACCCTACAGGAAAAAAAAACACCAGAAAACCAGTTAATAAGTTAAACAAGAAAAATACAAACACCTGATAGCAGAAGGTAAATAGGATCGGTTGCTTGCAAGATAGAAGAAAAACCTTGATTTGCTACCTGGTACCGTGAACTTGTTTAATAAACTCCAGGGCGGAATTTGCTAGGCACATCCTCCGGATTGGAACTGTAAGTCTTGGAGACAATGAGCGCCGAACAGGTTACCAGAGAGCTCCGAGTCTGTATACTGCCAGTGATAGCCATGGGAACGACAATGAGAATGGCACCGCAAAGTCTGGCGGGAGTATCAAGTCTGCCGAAGGCGACGGGATCTGCCACCGGACGGAAACAATGAATGGAATTGCCAAATGGCGCCAATGCATATCTCGAGAGATCTGAGAGTAGAGCCTCAATAAAGCTCGCATGCAAATCGCTTGCCACCTCACACTAACCTTACGTTAATCATGTGGAGGAGACCCATTGCGGGTATATTCATAACATCAAAGTTAAACCGATCACGTCGAGGTGTTAATGTGCAAGAGTTTCTAGCATAAAGAGGGTCATACAAGTCTACAGTATTGACAAATATTCAACCTTGTGTAACCTTTGCAAGCTGTGATTGTTATGTTCGTTATATAGATCGTAATTAAGATTTGATAATTCGTGTAATAACTATGTGTACCTTTGTAAGCTATGATTGATAATCTCGACATAGCTCATGAATCCGAATGATGATTTGAGTACTGTCGATACATTAAAGATTTACTTCCTGTTTTTAATAGGATGTAGAGTTAAAATTATCATTGCTTGGAATAGTAAAATGTGTACATAAAAAAAAAAAAATTGTTATGTAGAATGTATGTGACAAGTGGTATCAGAGCAGGTTACTACATTGGCAACCTAAGGGTCTACTAACAAAACTGTGCGTGTATTAGTGCACTGAGAAGAGGAAAGGATATGAGGGAAGATATAGCATCTCAATCACAACCAAATGAGACTCAAGGTCCAACAGTTATGGACCCAGAAATGTGGGTCCAACTAACTGTGGAACAACATCAAAAAACGAGTAAATTGCTGGAAGAACAGCAGCAACAAACTGTTTTCCTACTAAACACTGTACAGCAGTTACAGGAGGAGATGATGAGAGTCCGAAAGGACAATGAAAAATTGTTGCAAGACCAGGAAAGGATCCTGAAAAGTATATCAGATAAACAAAATCAGGAAATGCGACAACCCAGTGCGGAAAAAGAACTATCAACAGAAGCAGAGGACCAGCAAACCAGAAATAACACCACTGGAAAGACTGAAAAGAGTTACTCTCACAGGAGCAAAAAATGTAATAACAATGAAGCAGAATCAGAAAATCTGTCTGATCAGCAGGATCATAAGAGGTAGAAAGTTGAACTGCAGGGGGAGTTCCGCAAGATTAAGCCACCAATGTTTGATGGCGAGGTGGAGGAGGCAGCGAAAGCATGGTTGATTAACATCAATAAATATTTTCAGGTATATGAGTATAGTAGCAATCTGAAAGCCCGATTAGCTATATATCAGCTGTGAGAGAAAGCCACCCTGTGGTGGGAGGAGGTTAAAAATGTTTGCAGCATTGATGAGCGAGACATTACCTGGGAATCATTCCAGTAGTACTTCAAGGATAAATATCTAACGGAAAGATTCTATGATGACAAAGCTAAGGAATTCCACGATCTTCGGCTGGGTCAAATGACTATGGACGAGTATGTCACAAAATTTACTTCACTGCTACGCTATATACCATACCTCAGAGAGGAAAAGGCCAAGGTACAGAGATTTCTGAGTAGTTTGCCTGCTTCCATGAGGGAAAGAATAGAGTTTTCTAACCCCCAAACGATGGATGAAGCTGTCTGGAAAGCACGCATGTGTTACCAGCAGTTTAAGACCAAAGGGGATGGTGGAAAGGGTTGGCAGCTCAAGAAAAATCAGAAGAATTCCTCTACTTTTAAAAGAAGCAAAAGCAACCACTTTAAAGGGGTTGGACGGAACGCTGGCAGCAAACAGTTTAACAGGAACCATCAAAGGATCAGGTGGCCAGCTGAAGAAGAACCCACAGAAGCATCAAGCAAACCGGAGCAAGGGCAGAATTCTAAGCCTCCCCTACAGTGTTGGGGATGTGGGGAAGCACACTACTATAAGAACTATCCACAACGGAAAAAGAATGAGTCTGTGGCAAACTTGCAGGAAGCATCAACAGTGGGGGATGTGGCGCGGAATATACCACATATAAACGTAGCGTTGGAGGATCGAAAAGCTGACTTTCAACCCACAATGATTGAACTGGAAGGTACTATACTTTCTAAACCTGTCTCAATTTTAGTAGATCCTGGAGCTAGTTTAAGCTATGTAAGTCCTAAACTAGTGGAGATGTGTAAGTTGAAAGAGCAGAGGTTTAAAAACTCCTGGTTAGTTCAACTAGCCACCGGGGCAAAACGCAAAGTGACTACGAAAATTGCTGATTGCATACTGGAAGTTGCATAACAGCAACTGCAGGTAGACTTAAATATTCTGCCATTAGGATCGTATGATGTATTACTCGGAATGGACTGGCTGGAAAAACACTGGACTTTAGTGGACTGTAAGGAAAAGACCATTTATTATAGAGCGCTAGATGGTACGCGTAAGGAAATTAAAGGAATTAAAAAGCCTGTGCAATTACACCCCATAACAACATCTCAGTTAAGCAAGTGTATCCGAAAAGGATGTCAGATGTACGCAATTCAAGTAGGGTATGCTGAATCTAAGGGAAAGGCAGCAGACATAAAATACATTCCTATAGTACAGGAATTCCTGGATGTGTTTCCAGAAAACATTCCAGGGTTGCTGCCTAAAAGAGATATTGATTTCACTATCGAGTTGCTACCTGGAGCCTCCGCTGTGTCAAGAGCACCTTACACAATGAGTATACCAGAATTAACAGAGTTAAAGATGCAGCTGCAGGAGTTGTTAGATAAGGGATATATCCGCCCAAGTGTGTCACCTTGGGGAGCACCAGTCCTCTTTGTTAAAAAGAAGGATGGAACCTTACGTATGTGTATGGACTACCGACAACTCAACAAGCTGACAGTTAAGAATAAGTATCTTCTACCCAGAATCGATGATTTATTCGATCAGGTGAGAAGAGCCAAAGTGTTCTCCAAAATAGATTTGAGGTCTGGATATCATCAGATTCAAATCAAGGATGAGGATGTTTGCAAAACAACATTCCGCACCAAGTATGGGCATTATGAATTTGTGGTGTTTCCTTTCGGATTGACAAATGCACCAGCAACCTTTATGAGGTTGATGAATGGCATTTTCCATCAGTTTCTAGATCGCTTTGTATTGGTTTTCATAGATGAAATTTTGATCTACTTAAAGAGCGAGGAAGAACATAAGGAGCATCTGAGAATAGTATTGGAAATATTGAGGAAGCATCAGCTGTACGCTAAATTCAGCAAGTGCGATTTCTTTAAATCAGAGATCCAGTATTTGGGTCATGTAGTGACAGCTGAAGGGATAGCAGTCGACCCCGAAAATATTAAAACTATCATGGAGTGGAGAGTACCACAGAATGTGGCAGATATCAGATCGTTTATGGGTCTGGCCGGATATTACAGGCGGTTCATCAAAGGGTGTTCTAAGATTGCCTATCCTATTACATCCTTACAAAAGAAAGGCAAACTTTTCAAATGGACAGATGAATGCCAGAACAGCTTTGAGAAGCTGAAGCAGCTCTTAACCACAGCACCGGTGCTAGAATTTGCTGACCCCAGCAAAGACTATGTGGTGTGTACGGATGCCAGCAAGGAGGGAGTTGGTGCAGTGTTAACGCAAGAAGGCAAGGTAATAGCCTATGAATCCAGGAAATTGAGAGAACATGAATAGAAGTACTTATCTTATGATCTAGAACTCACAGCCATCGTGCATGCTCTCCGAATGTGGAGGAATTATTTACTGGGCAAAAGGTTCGTACTTAAAACAGACCATAGCAGTTTGACTAACTATTTTAAGCAGGCAGATTTAAACTCTAGGCAAGCAAGATGGAATGCCTTTTTGAGTGAGTTTGACATGGACATACAACATGTTAAGGGAAAAGAAAACCGAGTTGCAGATGCCCTGAGCAGGAAATTGCATGGGATTTATGCAATGTACTTCAGCCAACCTGTAAGCCAGCTGTCGGACCAATTGAGAGAAGAAGCACGAAAGGACCCAGAATACAAGTTTCTATGGCAGCAGATGGAAGCGGACGAAGAGCAAGGTAAGCCATCTAAGTATGGGAGCAATGAAGAACAAATGTTAACTTTTCGCGGAAGAACTTTTGTTCCTAACCGTGCAAGTCTCAAGGAGTTAATCCTAGACGAGTACCATCGCAACAACTATGCTGGCCATCCCGGCTACCAAAAAATTCTTTCGGCAATTAGAAAGATATATTACTGGCCAGGTATGCGCAGAGACATTGTGGAATATTTAAGCAAGTGCTTAGAATGCCAGCAGGTTAAAGCAGAGCATTGGCACCCAGCGGGGCTACTACAGCCCATACCCATTCCTGAATGGAAATGGGAGGTGATCTCTTTGGACTTCATTACAGGTTTACCTCGAACAAGGAAGAAGAATGATTCAATAATGGTAGTGGTGGACAGACTAAGTAAATCTGCCAATTTCATACCTGTGCAATCCACTTACAAGACAGTGCAGATTGCAGACATATTTATGAGAGAAATTTTCAGGTTGCATGGTATACCCAAGACTGTGATTTCAGACTGGGATGTTAAATTTACCTCCGCATTTTGGAAAACCCTGTTTTCAGGTTTAGGTACCCAAATACACTTCAGTACTGCCTATCACGCTCAGACGAATGGGCAGACAGAACGGGTAAACCAAGTTTTGGAGGATATGTTGCGCATGTATGTGATGCGGCAGCCAACTAAATGGGAGGACTACCTGCACCTAGTGGAGTTTGCATATAACAACGGATATCAGGAGTCTCTAAAAATGAGTCCCTTCGAAGCGTTATATGGACGACAGTGTCGTACACCAATTAACTGGAGTAGTCCGGAGACAAAATTAATGTTGGGGCCAGAAATGTTGGCTGAGCTAGAAGCGAAAGTAAAAAGAATAAGGCAGAATTTGAAAGCCGCTCAGGATCGACAAAAGGTCTTTGCAGATAAGAAAATATCTTATCGTGAATTCGGAGTGGGTGACCATGTGTATGTCAGGATTAAGCCTAAAAGAAGTACCTTAAGGTGGACTTCTTGCGCCAAGTTAGCCCCTCGTTACTGCGGACCCTTCCAAATTCTGGAAAGGGTGGGGCCAGTAGCTTACAGAATGGCGCTGCCTAGTCATATTAAAGTGCATAAGGTATTCCATGTATCGTTGTTAAAGCGATACATGCATGATGAAACATACTTAATTTATTGGCAAAATGTTCGGAGGTAAAGAAAAATATATATATATATATATATATATATATATATATATATATATATATATATATATATATATATATATATATTTGATTACTATATAAAGTACTAACTGAGAACACTTGTTTTTCAGGTATAACCGGACGGAGAGTTTCTGGTCAAGCCGCTACGTATACTTGATCGAAGAGAGATAGAACTCCGCAAAAGAGTAGTTGTCCAGGTGAAAGTGCAATGGAAGCACTTTGGACCGGACGAGGCTACTTGGGAGGATGAAAGATTCATGCAGGAGGCTTATCCGAAACTTTTCGCAGATATGAGCTAAAAACACCGAGGACGGTGTTACCCTTAGGGGGGGAAGATGTAACAGTCTCGTTAAATAAAAAAATTAACTAGTAGGTACTAGTTAAAAGACAAATTATTATTTTTACTGTTGGAAAAAGACTAGAAGATATTGTTTTGAATTAAAACCAGGAATTAATTATGCTTATGAAATTTTATTAAAAGAGGATTTGAAAATAAAAAGGAAATCTTTTAAAAGCTGATGGTAAAAATTTTTCTAGAATAGGAGGTGGTTGGGTAGTTAGGAGATACAGTTACTTACCCCTTGAGGATAAAAAGTGAATCTTGAAAGGGGTGAGGGTTCTGAAATTCTTGGAAGAAAGGGGAAAGCATTTTTCTTGAGCTGGAAGGATCCAGTGGAAAAATTGCTTCTGAACTCCATTGAATGATCAAACTTCACTGCTGGTGACTGGATTGGCCTTCCAGAGGTCATAGCAGAGGTATCTCCACTGATAACCTGTGGCACCATCTAGATTTCTGGAGCTTGGGGGCAAGTGGAAGACGTCATCTCCTCCCTTGAAGGTTGGGAGGACATCAGCTAAAAAGAAAGAATTCTCTAACCAGATAAGTATACTCTGTGAGTTTGTAAATCAGAAGTGCCTATAGGTTTTCTATAAAGATAAGTAGACAGACTGTTAAGTAAGCCTCATATTATTACAGTTAAATAGATGTATACGTGTATGTGTTTGCAATAGCAAGAATATCGCTTTTTGAGTAAACCCCTTGTAGGGAACTGCTTAACAGAAGTTTCATAGAGTTCGGCATGAAAATAGAAAATGATTTAAAAGTACCTGTAGATGAAATTAATGTATCCGTTCTCTGTTTCTATTAATATGTCGAAAAGAGTATGTAAAGTTCTGTGTTAATCTAAAGCGAATAAGAAAGGTTACTTATGCATATACCTTGTATTCTTTCTTTCTTAAACAGTAGAATTTAAAAGACCTTACTGTAGGCTTAAACAGACTTCAACAAACAATTTACTTGTTATACAGAAACCATCGAAATACCTGATGCAGCGAAAAGTATGCATGTAACATTTCAACACTTTCTATGTAATTTTGAATGAAATATCTGTAGAGAAAGAGTATAAGCTCAAGCATCACCGATTTTAGACAAGGAAAACAACAACAATTTCTATTCCTCTGACTTAAGGGTTAACCAGAGGAAATACTTGTAAATAATAACTTTTAGACTGCTAAACTCAACTTCGTAAGACAAAAAAAGCGCGGACTTTAACTGCCACGGCTCTACAGGAAAGAAAAAGTAATAATAATCCGAGTTTTGCTTATGAACGAATAGTAAAAGGAGAAATCCTGTTGTGCTAGGGTTACTGCAGAGTTTTAACTGAAACGGAACTAGAATCATAGAAATAAATTCCAGAGCAAAACAGAAACTCGAATTGTGACTTTGCATGTAATATATCACATAAATAAAAGGAGACTAATACAGTAAACCGGAGAGGTTATATGAGCAGATGTTCAAAGTTACAGAAATATTATTCATTAATACAAACGAAAGAGCTTGCATAAGCTGTCTCGCTTTTAAGTGCACGCAACCATTGAAAAATTGTATAATGTGCATAACCTTCCATATTAACTAGGTCGAGTGGCAACTCCGACTCATTTAACAAATAGAAGAGAAATGGTTAAAGATTATAACTATAGTATATCGAAATGTAGCTAATAGTAATTATGGACTGAACCCCAGACGCCATCGGTCTGCAGATGGGCAACGTCAGAACAAGCCAAGAAAAGAGTAGCCCCATGGTTCGAGCCATGCCAAACCTTTATCGGCCAAGGTTCGAAACAAAAGCGAACCTGTAAACCCCGATGGACAGATTGAGGAGGAGAGCACCCTGGACGGGTTAAATACCTGTGCAATAGGGGTACCCTTTATTAGACACAACCCGCATGATTTTGCCGTTCCAGAAAATGTTAAACCCGATCAGAGGATAGTGTCATGGCATACCTGCAGACAAACATAAAGGGTTAGAACTCTATACGCCCAAAGGAGTATGGAAAAATTCCATTAATAAACCGACAATGACTATTTTATGAGAAGGAGAATACCTGACAAGAGAATAAGGACCTTTTCTTTACCTGGAGCATCAACATTGAGATAGGGTTTAGATATACTGATTAAAACAGAAGTAAGCAGAGAAGAATACTTTCGAGCATGGATGGCAACGAAAAGAAAGGAATGGTTCCTTACCATCGTTCTGAGGAATGAGGGCACTGCTTGGGGAAGCATCTGTCAGCTGGTTGAAGCGGCGATAGGGTAGCCTATGCATGGAAACCCTACAGGAAATGCAAACACCAGAAAAACAGTTAATAAAGCTAAACAAGAAAAATACAAACACCTGATAGCAGAAGGTAAATAAGATCGGTTGCTTTGCGAGATAGAAGAAAACCTTAGTTTGCTACCTGGTACCGTGAACTTGTTTAATAATCTCCAGGGCGGAATTTGCTAGGCACGTCCTCCGGATTGGAACTGTAAGTCTTGGAGACCATGAGCGCCGAGCAGGTTACCAGAGAGCTCCGAGTCTGTAGACTGCCGGTGATAGCCATGAGAACGACAATGAGAATGGCACCGCCAAGTCTGGCGGGAGTATCAAGTCTGCGGAAGGTGACGGGATCTGCCACCAGACAGAAACAATGAATGGAGATTGCCAAATGGCGCCAATGCATGTCCCGAGAGATCTGTGAGTAAAGCCTCAATAAAGCTCGCTTGCAGATCGCTTGCCACCTCACACTAAACCTTATGTTAATCACGTGGAGGAGATCCATTACGGGTATCATTCGTAACATCAGAATTAACCCGATCATGTCGAGGAGTTAATGTGCAAAAGTTTGTAGTATAAAGAGGGTCTTACAAGTCTAACAGTATTGACAAATAATCAACCTTGCGTAACCCTTATAAGCTGTGTTTGTTATGTTCAACATAGATCATAATTAAGATTTGATGGTTCGTGTAATAACTATGTGTACTTATGTAAACTATGATTGATAATCTCGATATAGTTCATGAATCCGATTGATGATTCGAGTACTGTCGATACATTAAAGATTTACTTCATGTTTTTAATAGGATGTAGAGTTAAACTTATCATTTCTTGGTATAGTAAAATATGTATATTGTTAAACACCATGTTGAAGCACACACATGGTGTAAGAGGAGATGAACACACACACAAGAGAAACAACACACAATGAAAGATAAGCGTGAGGCTTTCTTATTTTTCCATTATACATGATGTACATTTATAATACAATGGCATGACTCTTGGTTTCACATTCCAAGGTCACTTGGACTCCATTGTGACTTTTCTCATTCCACACCTACCCATGTAGGATTAGGTGTTCCAAAATCCCCCCTTAATCCGAAGGGGTATGTGTGAGTCCAAGAAAAGAGTTGTAAAACAAATCTGCAAAGTATACATGGCGGCATTTGGCTGAATCAACTCTATGAAATGTTGGAAAAAAGAGGTGGTTTTAGGATGACCACAAACACTGGAACGCAATACATGTTTCAGTTCCCGGAACTCTTCCAAAACTGGCATGAAGTTGAAAGCTTCTGCTAGAGGAATTGTCCCTCATATAAAAGGGAGACCTTCGACCTAAAAGAAGGGAGGTCTACGACCTGTGGTGGTTTTAGGTTGTCCACCAACCAAAGATGATGGTTTTAGGTTATCCACCAACTGAAAATGATGGTTTTAGGTTATCCACCAACCAAAGACGATGGTTTTAGGTTATCCACCAACCGAAAATGATGGTTTTAGGTTATCCACCAACTGAAGGTATGCTCATGGGCATCCGTATTTCTGGCTACATCTCTGAATCCAGAATGACGAATTGTGGCTTAGGCTCGCTTGAACTGTTGGCTACAACTCTGAACATGGAATGAGAGATTATGGCTTAGGCTCGCTTGATCTGTTGTCGAAGTTTGTACATGACCACCATTTTCCCCCCTGTGAGGGACAAGGTGAGATGATGGCGAAAACTCAACTGCAAGTTTGCTCAATATCCGTGAACAAGTTCTAACATGTGTCGTAAACATCTTCTTGGCTGCTGATGCCCATTGCCAAGAAGCGATCCATCTAAGATGAATCTTTGTTCTTGCAGGAGGCTTGTGTTTGAAGCATCTGTCTGAAGAATGAGTGTTTCGACCACAGTGCTTGCATGGATGAAGATCAAAACAATGATCTTTCATATGGCCAACTCGATCACAGTGTTGGCATTTCTCAATCTGATGTTGTTGTGGAATAGGATCTGGAACAGCTGCAGGTGAATTGTCATACATGAATCGGGCACTCTGAAAAATGATGGGCTTTTTGTAGTCTGGAATATGAAGGGACAAATCCTTGTCATATCCAAGACCAGTTCGCTGCTTGTTGTGGACAAGTTCTTCCCAAGGTCTGATGATGGGCTTAGGAAGTGCAGGTTGAACTGCTGCATCTGCATGTACATCTGCTCTAGTATAAGGAACTGAATGTGAATCAATTGCAACTTTATCTTCTTTCTTCTGATGAGAGTCCTTCACAATCTTCTGAACAGAAACAGGTTCAGAATGGTGACTCTTTTACTGAAGTTCGTCTTGTTGAAGCTGAGTTTCCAACTGCAAAAACTCAATCTTTTCTTGTGCATCTAGCAAACAATTGTGAATGTTACAAAGAGCATTCTTGCTCATTTTTATCACATCATGAACATTTGAATGAATGAGGCTATTCAACAACAGTAATGCCTCATTGATTTTAGCCATTTTTCAACAAGTTAGGCTAAAAAAAAAAATTTGTTTATGTAGAATGGATGTGACACCTCCGAAGGGGATTTCAGCGCTTACATAGAAATGCGTGTTCAAAGAGGGCAATTTACCATTCGAGTCTAACAGGGTTGACTAGTCAATTCTCATATATAAGGTAGTTAAACCATGTTTATTCATAATCCCATAAAATAGGACAGTAAATTTTATTTACGTTGTTTACTTTTCGAAATAAATATTTATTTAGGGTGTTGATCATAGCATATAAGATGCATGTGACTTTATTTGATAACGGGCAAAAACAAATTTGAAAATGTTGGTACGAAGAATGATACGATGAAACGTTTAGCAAAGTAATTAATTTTAAAACTAAATTATTGTATTTATAAATTTATTATATAATAATTAAAAATTGAGTTTGAAATTTATTTTTTAGTAAATTATAATATATATTAAAATGATTGGTATATTTTTTAAATAAATATTTATATGAAAAAATATGTAAATATAATTATTAATAATTTTTAGGTTTTTCTCGTTGAAATTTTTGATTAATAGAATAAGATCACAAATTAGAGAGTTTTACATCACATTTAGAAACCGGTAGCTAAATTTATCCTCAAGATAATTATTATTTATACACAATATAATTATTTTACGAAATATAATTTGTATTGCCAAGAAAGACTTTAAATCATCAAATAAGTGTTGGAGGGACTTGAAATGAGTTTAAATAATAAAAAATAAAATATTTTTTTAACGATGAATATATATATATATACACGAGATGATGCATTTAAAGGTTAAGGTGAAGGATTTTTGGAATATGATATATGTTAAAATATTTATGAGATTATCTATTTAAAAGTTAGGGTGGAATAATTTATAAAATAAAACAATTAAAAAAATTGTAAATTAAAAAATAAAATTATTTTTTTTCAAATTTTACCAAGCTTTAAGGTTTTTTTTTTTAAGGACTCCCCATGTCTTACCTTGCACCACTATTATGTATCTTCAAATTTAATTTTAGAGGATTGAACAATAGTTAACCGTCACTATTAATTAATAGTGAGTTAATAGTTATTAATAATAGTTTTAGGTTAATAGTAGTAAATAGTTATTAATAATAGGTTTTATTAATAATAATTTCAAGTTAATATTCAGTTAATAGTTAATAATAATTAACAAAAAAAAAATAGAAGTTTAATTCTTGGGAAACTCATTTTAATGGTTTTTCTTCATATTTAGAGAGGTAGGTTTTAGCAAATTAGGGAAAAGAGGATGTTTTCAGTGAGTTCTAGGGCACATTGCATTGTGATGCCATCCTATGTTTCGCATACTAAGAGCTCTTAAAGGGTTGTTTTGTTCCTATTCTACATATTGGTGACTGTGCAGTGGGAGAGCTTGAGGGAAACTTGAAACACATTGAAATGGGAAGGAATGTGAAGATCACGCTTCTTGGTATTAAGGCGACCTTGAAAGCGAGTTTTTATCATGACAGACTTAGCAACTAAGTTAGCGCGCTTTCAAGAGATTTCATATAGATACATTTAGGGTTTATTAAATAGGACATAATCATAATCTCATTAATCATGAGTTGGGTTTCAAAAATAACATCAAGATATAGTTAGAAAACTCGATATACTTGCTTGGCTCCTTTGGTCATTATTTTCTCAATTACATATTTTGAGAGGTTCTTGGAATAGGACAAAGAATGCGATCAAATTTGTAGCTAATTTCTATTTGTCAAATTGTAAAATATCTTTAAAATAAAAAAACATCACTCGATGATTAAGAGGTATATCACCGGGAAAGAACCTACAACCGGGTCAATGTAAAGTATCTAATCTATGGAAAACTAGGACAATGCAGAAAGTTATTTTAAAATAATTCATAATGCCTATGGAAAATTTGATCCGGATGATCCAAAAGATGCTCAAAATTCAGAGTTATCAAATGCAGATGAAACCAAGCTCAATTCATAGTGCTCATCTCTCTGATTCCAATGCAACTTCAATGGGCGAAAACAAACTTCGTATGCAAAATTTATGCAAGGTTAAAGTTTAGGTTCAAACTGAGAAAAAAGTCAAAGTTGAACACGTAAAAGGTCAACATTCATTCAATGACTAGCAATCGATGAAAGGACACATGGAAATATAACATAGGACATCACGAGGTGGAATAGGAGTTCGATATGTGGCATTTAAAGAGGTTGAAAATTATTAGTTTTCGGTTGGTTGAATGTGGGCCAATCATGTGGTACCATGTGGCCAAATGAACACGTGGCCCACCTAAGAAAGGCCATATGGATTTGTTTTACAGGTCCAATTTTTTTTTGTTGAACTCCACAAGGATCAAACCCCAAACCTATAGGCTAACACTTCTCCACCTTATCATTCGAGGAACATAAATTCTTGAGATGTAATGGGGGCATATCTCCATTTATATTTTATCCACTCCAAGATTGGGGTAAGGGATATGGAAGGATCCTGCCATATCTAGAGGTTCTACCATATCCCAAGGTATGTTAGCGGAAACATCAATACAATATATAACTATGGCGTTTTATGGGTGCGGCGATCACATCAAATACAACAAAACCCACCAACAATTAAAATATTTACGATATATTTTCCCAAAAATCATTCAATGAATTGCACCAAATGTGGATCAAACACCTGACCTCCAGCTTTTTAACCAATTCCCTCAACCAGTCCACCTATTTGAGTTTTATTGAATAGTTTGCAGAAAAAATTTCTTTTAAGTTGCAGAAAAACAGTAGTTTTGGCCTAATTTGGCCATTCAGAGGCCAAATTGATCGTTTCAAATGCCAAAACAAGGGTACTTGGCCCTTCTAAATGAATTGGAAGAATTTTTTTTTATGATTTGGATCTTGTAAATAGATTCAATTTAGCATTTGATAATATTAATAAAGTGATCACACTGGAAGCAGACACGGAGACGTAGCTCAAGAGGGGTGAACTCCATTATCAACTTGTAATTTTTTTTTCTTTCTTCTATTTTCAGTCTCCATTCTTTTATTTTTCTACAAGTGTTTATCAATTTTATGTTTTTTCGAAATTTTGATCTGTTGCATAAGAATACATAAACTAACTTACAATTTGTTTAGTAATACCTACATTTTATTTTTGGATCAAATTTGGTATTAGAGCACTTGGTTGTGTGAAAGTTTTACCGAGATTGCAAGTTTTTACATGCTCACGAGATCTAATCTCAAGGAAGGAGAATGATCACTTGAAGAATTCAATATTGAAATTGGACGAAGAAGACCACCTTTCCATTCTTCTCGAACGATGGAAGTTGAAGAAGATGATGGTAATTCTCCAACAGAGAGAGAATTCAGAAATAATTTTCTTGATATGGATGGTGTGGTAAAAATATTGTTTGATGACAAGAAAATACGATTCCAAGTTGAAATTTCCTGTCAACCAAAATAGGAAGGTAATAGTTCTCATAAGCCACGAGATGGTAAAAATAATGGTAATTGTGGTAATCGTGGTGATGGCGGTGATGGTGGTGGGCCTCCTCCCCCTCCTCCACCTCATTCGGCTTCTTCTTCACCATCTTCTCCTTCATCTCCTACTTCTTCACAAAAAAGGACATAGAGGACATCCTAAATCCCCTTTAATTAAGTTGGATGTAAAGTTTGAATTTCCAATATATGATCGAGAATTGAATGCTGAAAAGTTGGATACTTGGGTAAGGAAAATTGAAGTATATTGCAGGATCCAAAACATGATGATTATGTCACAAAAATTTAAATTTCTTCTCTTAGGTTGGGAGGAACAACTCTCATCTGGAGGGAAGAAAAAAAGCAAGAAGATATTAAGAAAAGTGGTAAGATTATTTATTCTTGGAATGATTTTGTAGCTACTTTGAGAAAAAAATTTTATCCAATGGAATATAAATAACAAGCAATAATGAGATGGAAAAATCTTAGGCAAGCTAAGGGTCAAAATGTAAAAATTTATACTCAATAATTTCATAAGAAATCTTTGATTTTTGGTGTTCCTTTAGATCCAAAAGAAACACTTATGAAGTATATTGGTGGTTTACATAACTATATTAGAAAAAAAATATTCTCATTCTTAATTGAACCAAGTTAGATGAAGTGTGTGTACAAGCTACACATATTGAAAGTCATGGAAAGAATGTGCAAGAAGATACTTCAAAGAAACCCTCCAAACCATTTGCTGATAAGTCAAAGGGGAAAGGAAAAGGAAAGGGGAAGAAGTCATCTAGTTGTAAGGAAGATGAAACATAGCTCACTTGCAAACATTACAAGAAGGATGGTCATGATGAAGAACATTGCTAGAAGTTGCATCCAGAATTGAGGCCAAATAAATTTGACAAGGGGAAAACAAATATTGCTGCTACAACTCAACATAATTTTGGATCTGGTTCAGGTGACGAAGCCAAGACCACAACCATGGGAATGATAGTTATATATTATAATGCAAGTACTATTTCTTCTAGTGAATCCTATGAATCTCAAAATGATAAGAAAATGAATGAGATTTTTCATATTAGAGTGGTCAGAAAGCATAATAAGTTTGATACTGGTTCTCAAGTCAATATTACTTCTGACTCGATTGTTAAGAAAATTAATTTAGAAACAACACCTCATGTTAAAACTTACCCTTTCGATTGGGTATGTGATAATGCCAAACAACAGGTAGGAAGAAAATGTAAACATAATTTTTCCATCACTGCTAGTTTTGTAGATGAGATTCTACTTGATGTTGTACATCTTGCCATTTGTGGGATTTTTTTGGGAAGTACCTATCTGTATGATTGAAAATCCACATTCTGTCGCGACGAGAACAAATATCATCTCTTCAAATGAAGGATTGAATACAATGAAAGAGCACATCATAAGATGACAAATTTAGCTCTCGTTAGTGCAGGACAAATGAAAACACCTGTTAATGCTAGCAAGAATTATGTATTGCTGATTACAAAAGCTAAGGATATTGATAAATATGTAGCCTTCTTAGGATGTGATCCTAAACCTAAGTATTAATTAAGTGAAGTTGTTGATACTTATGGAAAGAGTTTTTAGCAAATTCAAGGACTCCCTCCAAAAAGAGGAGTTCAACATGAGATTCACTTGTAGCGGGATACTACACTTCCTAATAATCGCATGTACAAAATGTCATTTTTGGAAAGCATGGAGATTAAGAAGCAAGTGCAAGAGTTTCCTGACAAAAGGGTCATTATAAGAATTACGTCTCATTTTGGGTGTCCTATTGTTTTGGTGCCTAAGAAGGATGGAACATGGATGATGTTCATTGATTTGTAATCTTTGAACAAAATCACATTAAAAAATCATTATCCTCTTCCTCGCATTGATGATTTTCTAGATCAATTTAAGCATGTTGTTTATTTCACTAAGTATGATTTAAGAAGCGGTATCATCAAATTATAATTGCTCAAAGTGATATTTGGAAAAATGATTTTAAGACAAAACAAGAATTATTTGAATGGTTACTAATGCATTATGGATTTCGTAATGCAGGCACAACATTTATCAGGGTGATGAATGATGTATTGGATGATTCCTTGATATTTTTTTCATAGTCCACTTACATGATATTTTGATATTTATTAGGACTTGTTAAGAGCATGTAAAGCATGTAAAATAGGTTTTGGATGTCTTAGAAAGGGAAATTTTGTATTTAAATATGTAAAAATGTGAATTTGTTAAGGAATATTTGGTGTACAGAGGTCATATTGTAGGGGTGGTCAATTGAAACTTGATCCCTCTAAAGTTGATGTTATTGTAAATTTTCTTAAGCCCAAAAATGTAAATGAAGTGATAAGCTTCCTAGGAGCAGCCCAATACTGGAGGAATTTCGTTGCAGGCTTTTCATCTATTGCGGTACCATTAAATGCATTGACAAGTGTGAAACATGTTTTTCAGTGGGGAGGAAAACCATAGAACTCCTTTTATGTATTGAAAAAGAAAATCAATATAAGACGGGTTCTAGAACTTCCAAATCTAAAGTAACCATTCAAAATCCAAACAGATGCAAGTGATTATGGCATGGGGGCAGTACTGATGCAGAACAGTAAGCCTATTTGCTTTCACTCTGAGACTTTAAGAACTACAATAATTTACCATCCTACATATGATAAGGAATTGTATGCTCTAGTACAAAGTGTGAAAATATGAAAGCATTATTTAATGGGTAAATAAACAATGATATATACATATCATCAACCATTACGATATCTTTGATCACAAACTAAGCTACAACAATCAAGGCACTTCATACATATGGGATTTTTACACCAATTTCACTTGGTCATCATATATAAGAAAGGCATATATAACAAAGTTGTAGATATGTTATCAAGACCTATAATCAATGCTTCTACAATTCTTTGGCATAATTCAATCACACAAGAATGCTACATTGAACAATATGCTCTAGATGAAGATTTTAAAATCTATATGAAACTTTGAGTAAAGGAAATCAAATTGAAGAACTCAATTATCATGTTCATGAAAAAATATTATATCATATTGGAAATTTAGGCATTACATAAAGTGAAAGAGTTAATATTATAAGGGAAGCACATACATCTCTTATTGTTAGTCATTTAGGTGTAGGGAAAGTAATTTGTCAATTGAAGATGTATTCTTATTGGCCTCGTATGAATGAAATTGTATCAAGATATGTAAATGAGTGTTTTTGTGTGCTACTGGTAAGCCAAGTAATATAAAATTGGGATTGTATGCTCCACTTCCTATTCCTTCGCATCCTTGGGAAAGCGTGTCCATGGATTTTTTTGGGGGATTACCTATGTCTAGGAAACATCATGATTTTTGTATGTTGTATTGGGTAGTTTTAGTAAGATGTGTATCTTAATGATGTGTAAAAATTAGGTCAGAATTGAACAAACAAAATAGTTGTTCTTTCAAAATGTTCACTTTGGGTTACCCACATCTATTATATCTGATTGATATTCTTTATTTCTCAAGAAATTTTGGTCAATTCAGTGGGAATCTATGGACACCAAGTTGAATAAGAGAACAACATTTCATCCATAAACCGACGCACAGATATAGGTGGTGAACATGATAGTGGTACATCTACTCCGAGGATTTACTACATTAAGCATGCCTACAATTGTGCCAAGCATTCATCAACTCGGACTTCTCCATTCAAAGCATGTTATGGTTATTTACCAAAAAATCCTTTAGATTTCATCTATGGGAACGATATTACAGTGGATGGACATAGTGATGTTGAGAAATCCAAGAATTTAATTGAGCAGATCGAGTTGGTACGTCAAACTCTGCAAGAAATTTTATAAAAGAGCTAAGCCAAATACAAAGCTAGGCATGACAAGCATCTTGTTGATCACAATTTTTAGGTGAGAGACCAAGTTTGGTTATACATCAACAAAGAAAGGTTGCAAGGAGAAGGTAAAAATCTCAATTTGATCTAGTATGGTCCATTCATAATCTTAGAAAATATTGGAAATAATTATTTTCGATTAGATTTTCTTCCTTATATGCAAATATATTCTATTGTAAATTATGAAAATTTGAGATTGTATGAATCTCCTATGATCATGGATGAAGGGGAGTACCTTCATGTGGGGCTCAAAGGGACCAATCCAATAAAAGTACGATGGATATAGATCCAGAAGGTGATGGAGCTTTACCCTCACTTATTTCAGAGTAGTACCAGAATTTTGGTGGTCCAAAAGATTCAAGTGGGGAGGAGTGATAGAAAGGATCCAAAAGAGGCTCAAAGTTCCAGAAAATTCTCAAAATTCAAAGTTCACAAATGCATATGAAACTAAGATCAATACGTAGTGGTCATCTATTTGATTCCAAGGGAACTTGAATGGGAAAAAACAAAAATTGTATGCAAAATTTATGCAAGGTCAGTTCAGGTTGAAATAGAGGAAAAATTCAAAGGTCAATAGGTGAAAGGTCAACAATTGGTCAACAGTTAGCATTTGGTCAAAGGGCACATGGAAATTTGACAGAGATCATCGCAAATACTAATGGGAGTTTGACATGTGGTATTTGTGGAGGTTGACAATTGTTTCTTTTCGATTGGTTTATTGTGGGCCAATCCTGTGGTGCCATGTGGTCCACTCAAGAAAGGCCATATGGCTTGGTTTTACAAGTTTTTTTTTTTTTTTTTTTGAGCTCCATCAAGATCAAACCCCAAAACTATTGGCTAAAACTTCTCTACCTTACCATTACAGTAACATAAATTCTTGAGATGTAATGGGTGCATATCTCTGTTTATTATTTATCGGCTCCAAGATTTGGGGAAGGGATATGGTGGGAGCCCGCCATATCACAAGGTATGCTAGTGGTGACATATATACAATATATCATTATGGTGGGTTATGGGTGCGGAAGTCAAGTAATATACAACAAACCCACCCACAATTAAAATATTTATGATATATTCTCCCAAAAATCATTCAACGCACCAAATGTGGATTGAAAACCAAACCTCCACATTTTTAACGAGAACCCTAAACCAATCCTCCTATGTGAGTTTTGTTGAATATTTGGTAGAAAAAATTTATTTTAAGTTACACACAAAGAATATATTTGGCCTAATTTTTCCATTCAAAGCCCAAATTGAGCATTTCAAAAGCCAAAATAGGGGCTTTTGGGCCTTCTGAATGCATTGGAAGCATTGTTTTGATGATTTCGATATTGTAAATAGATGTAATTGAGGATATTATAATATTAATAAAGTGGTCACTCTAAAAGTAGACCTTGAGATGTAGCCTAGGAGGGGTGAACTTGATTATCAATTTTTTATTTTTTATTTTTATCTTGCTTCTATTCTCAGTCTCCATTCTTTTCTTTTGCTGCAACAATTTCGATTTGTTCCATAAGAATACATAAACTAACTTGTAATTCGTTTAGTAATACCATCATTTTATTTTTGGATCAACCTTAAAATGAAAAAATTCCTTTCTGTAAAGGTGTAAAAATGGAATTAGGTATATGAAAAATCCTCACTCGAAAATTATTTTAAGTTAAAATATCTCTGGCAAGTTGGTTTACGAAAAATATACACCCGGAGGTAACGAGAATGAAAAATCAATGTTGTCGTATGATATACAAATATCAACCAAGTAATTATTATTCTTTGTTAATTTTGATGTGGATAATTCTATTTATTGTGTGAAATATTGAGTATGTAATTGTATTAGGTGCTTCAAATTTCCATGCAACATAATGTAAATTTTGGGTCTTCGAGGGATTTTTTACTGTGCAGAATCTATTTCCACTATAAAGACAAAATTCAAGCACTCTCTCATATTTTTTTGAAAGAAATAGCCATATTCTAACAACTTTCTACCATTGGTTAAACAACATGGTATTTGTATGTGGTGTATGAAAGATATATTTTCCTTTTTTTGAAGTTGAGTTTAAATTTGGTTCAATGAAAAAAATGATTTGTATATGTGTTGGATACTATAATAGGAATTATGCTAAGCTCTTGGAGTTTTAAAACTCCTTCGAATGGTATTTATTTGTACTAACCCAAGTAATATATATATTTTTAAAGAAGTTTCCTTATACAACTCTAATGGAGAATGATGGATACCCATAGATAGATGGACGTTTTCGACCATTTTAAAAGATAAAATATCATTGTGTTCCATGTTGCTTGACAGGGAGGGACTGAGGTTGTAATTTGACTTATAAAATTTTATAAGTGTGATTGTGTTGATAACAACTATAGGAGGAATTATTCTCATGCAATTTTAGTGACATTTCTATTGAAATTGGAAACAAGAAATATTGATAATGGCACCAAGAAATGGCACCAAGAGGGCTTCTAATTTAATTTTCCCTTAATTAAATTAGAATAGAAATTGTAATTTAATATCATGACAACTTGTATTAGTTGTCTGAGTCCGGAAGACTTTCTTAGCTTAAGAAATTTGAGTTGAGGGTCATAGAGGAGGCATGTAGAGTTCTCCCATGATTTTAGGGGGGTCCAAATATAGTTATTTGTGAGTTATAATTAGTTAACTCAATTAATTGAGTTACAATTAGTTTAACTAGTTCTAACAGAGATATGAGTTAGTGATATCTCCAATGAATTAAATATGATTAATTCACATGCAGTGATCAACGAGGTAAATTATAACTCACTATAAATATTTTTTGCATGTCGGTTCTAAGGAAGGCTCAGTTGGGTTTGAGTTTGAAGGGATGATAACTATCAGTTATATAATTAGAAAATTGTACAAGTCATTCATGAGGTCATTAGGAAACCTTGAAGGAATTTCACAAGCAATTGTTGGGAATTTTCCTAATTACCAGGGGTTCAATTAGCCCAAGAATCCATAAGAAAGGGAGGTGAGGCCTAGGCAAGAAAAAGGTTAAATATTAGACCAAAATTTCTTAGATCAGAAGCCAAATTCGAACAAGATCAGAGCGAGAGAGTCAATAGAGTGCAGAGGTTTCTCAGTAAGAGGAATAACATTGCATTGTTTCATGATCTTGATTTAATGCAATATACATATAGCGAAGTTTCGAGCAATGTTCTTTCCCCAAATACATATTGTGTTGTGTGATCGATTATTTATTT
Organism: Pinus albicaulis; assembly: GCA_034641835.2. Lineage (NCBI taxonomy): Eukaryota > Viridiplantae > Streptophyta > Pinopsida > Pinales > Pinaceae > Pinus > Pinus albicaulis. The sequence continues at coordinate 913,608,173 of CM076581.1, forward strand.
CTCTTACTTTTTATGTGATTCTGGGATCATGTTTTGTTTCCGCAAATTGCATCTTGTTGATAGATTTTCTACATGGTATCAGAGTACCAGGAATCACTATAGAAGAGAAGAACGATAGTTTATTTTGAATAGGTACATCAAATTTGAATATGTATTCTTTAGGACCCAACAATAGATCAAGATGTATTTCAATGGCTTGATACTTGAATATTATATTGAGAGAATTTCGAATTACATATCATGGAAGGATGGGATGGAGGCAGTGTTCGAGGAAAATGAACTGGAGAAATTCATAGAAAGTGATATTCTTAAGCCTGCAATAGCATTTTCTCAACTTATTGATGCACGGAAGAAGAAGGTATAAAATGCGAGAAGGATATTGTTGGAGGGAGTTTGAGATCATATTATCTCCAATATTCATGGGAAGGAGACTCCATATGCTATGTGGAAGGCCTTGACAAATATGTTTCAGAATAACAGCGACCACAGAAATTTTTCATTGAAAGACAAGCCCATAAATAACAAGATGGAGGAGGGCGAGATAATACCAAAATACTTGACTAAGTTCACTTAATGTTGAGATGAAATTCGAAGCATTCGTGTCATAATACCCCTGGATGATATAGTGATCCTAGTTCTTCTAGGACTTCCCAAGAGCTAGCATAGTTACCAGGACACTTTGAATGGGAGGGAGAAGCTACCAGATTGGGAAAATTTGTGGTTTTTCTTGATACAAAAAGAGATGAGGCAAAGCACTAGAGACAGGACCTTCGACACCAACAAAGAAGAAGGTTTTTTCATTTTTCAGAAAAGGAAAGAAAGCTAAGGGAAAGAAGTCCCAAGGCCAAGGGGACAAGAGATACTTGACCAATGTCAAGTGTTTTCACTATCCTGAGTACAGGCAATATGCCATGAAATTTCTACAGGAGAAGGCAACCAAGAAGGAGCCGGCAGTTGCAGCAGTAGGTGAAGCTCTAGCTTCCCAATTTGAGCATGATTTTACTCTCATTACATGCATGTCCAACATCGTAATGGGATGCATGTGGTATCTAGACACAGTTTCCTCATTCCATATTATGGGGAATAGAGATATCTTCAGTGGACCTACAACAGAACATAGAGTTTGGATATGGCAGGAGGTATAGCGTAACCGACATACATAAAATTACCTTTGAGCGGGAGACCGTCTCCCCTCTTAGAGTCAAAGATGTTTTGTATGTTGCAGGATTAAAGAAGAATCTTATCTACATAGTGGTATTGGAATACAGTGGTTATGATGTCATATTTAGAAAAGGAAAGGTGTTCCTCAAACATATCACCGTGGGATGGGTGAAATAGATCGGTGTATGATTCAAGAACTTGTATTCTCTCAAGGTCGAAGATGCATCCAAATATTTGAGGAGAAAAGAAGAGGTTAGTGACTTAGAGGTTGAGAGGAGGCATAAATTATCTCTCAACATGTAACCTCCGAAGCAGTCTCAAAACGTTATGGAGTAGCCACAATTGGAGAGGCAAAGAGGAGACCTAGAGGAGGAATCCACTCAAGAAAATACCTCTAGTAGGGGGTAATTTATAGCCAGATAGGAAGACAGAGCACATGCAGCCATACCTCCAAGAGAGAGGTTGGGCGATGTGAATACATAATCTCAAGAGAAGAAATTTGGGAAGAGTGCATTGAGATGGTGTGTCTCATGGATCAAACCTCGCTACAGGTGGCCCATAGTACATAGTGGCAGGATGGATTAGTAGTGATTCATGCAGTCATATATTAGAGTGACATATGTCAGATACTCAAGCACATATCAAAGTTCCAAGCAGTGTATATGGCATAGATGTAGAGTCAGCAACAACGCAGAGTGTTTCAGTAGACAGTGCAGTAACCAGTAGTAGTCAGAGACTTTGATGACAAATGCATCATACTGATTCAGTTTGGATGTTTTTCAGTTTCAGAAGTTGTAGGAGAAAACAACAATAGAAGAAGTGTTTCGTGCAGAACATCCCAAAGGTACTGTATCGAGATACATTGAATTCCTTTCTTATTGAGAGGGAGTGTTAAAATTGGAAACAAGAAATATTAAAAATTGCACCCATAAATGGCATCAAGGGGGCTTCTGATTTAATTTTCCCTTAGTTAAATTGGAAGACAAATTGTAATTTCATCTCATGACAAATTGTATTAGTTAACTGAGTGAAGAAGATTTAGTTAGCTTAGGATATTCGAGTTGAGGATCAGAGAGGAGGCATGTAGAGTTATCCCATGGTTTTAGGGGGTTGATTTATAGTTATTTGTGAGTTGTAATTAGTTAACTTAATTAATTGAGTTAGAATCTGTTTAACTAGTTCTAATTGAGAGATGAACTAGTGATAGGTCCAATGAATTATATCTGATTTAATTCACATGCAATGATCAATAAGATAACATATAATTCACTATCAATAGTTTTTGCATGTTAGTTCTAAGGAAGACCCACTTTAATTTGAGGTTAAAGGGAAGATAACTATCAGTTATATAATTAGAAAATTGTACACGTCATGAATGAGCTCATTAGGATGCCTTGAAGGAATTACACAATCAATTATTAGGAATTTTCCTAATTATTGGGGGCTCAATTAGCCCAAGAAGTTGTAAGGAAGGCATGCCAAGGCTAGACAAGACAAAGGTTAAACATTGGACAAATATTTCTTAGATCAAAAGTTATATTTGAGCAGGATCAAAGTGAGACAATCGCGAGGGTGTAGATGTTTCACAATGAGAGGAATAACATTGTATTGTTTCATGATATTGAATTTATGAAATATATAGATAGCGGGGTTTTGAGAAGTGTGCTTTCCCCAGATACATCTTGTGTTGTGTGATCGATTGTTTCTTTCTCTTACTTGTGATGTGATTGTGTGATCGTGTTTTATTTCTGAAAATTGCAGAAGGATTCAATATTTTTTAGTACATTACAAGATCAGATTGAATCCTGTTGATAGATTTTCCATAATATTCATACTTGAAAAAAAAAACTCAACATTTATTTAGGAGGAGGAACTGGTAAAGAGAAATCATAGACACAGATCATACAATCTTTCTTCAATGGAGGAGTAGAGGGAGGCTCCAAGACAATAGAGATCGCCTAAAAGAAGAAGGTGCACTTGTCGAAATTGAGGAATAAACTGAGGCCTCCCATTCTCATAACCCCGGACAAGGAAAATATGTTGTGTGAAAAAGGCATATTGGGCTCTGCATTATATATGTATTTTAAATTTGAATTTTTATGGATTACGAAGTAAAAATTATGGACAAGTACAAAAAAGTAAATTTGTCCATTTTAATAATATTTCTTACTACATAAATGAAGGTGAGTTGAGTAGGTGAGAATCATTCTACTCAACCATTTAACATCATCTCAATTTATTAATCTAACATGACAAGTAAACTATTCTAAAGTAATGTAAGAAATTAGTGTAAATAAATTGAAGTTTTAGTAGGATTTTGAAAACAATTGGTGGAAATTTTTGGAATTCAAGTTTCAATATTTTGGGCGCTCTAGGTTTTTTTATGGTGATGATTCCATTTCCACTATCAAAAATAAGACACAAGCACTCTATAATTCAAACACTCCTACTATCAATTGTTTATTTAAAAAAAAAAAAACTAAAAATGACCCGAATTTTAATTGTCCTCACGAATATTACACAATGTCATAAACACATTATTAATTTACCTTATCATTTGAATCATATTATTAAATATTAAAAATATTATATTTTTAAATCATATTTTTTTTTTTAAATTTTAAAAATATATTATATTTAAAAACAATTAATAATACTTTATTAATTTAATATAAAAATTTTAATTACTTATAAAATTTTAAATATTAATTATTTTTTTAATACTTTTAGTATGTGAAATTTATTTTTCAATCTAAAAATTTAAATATGTTAATCTTAATTGATATAATTTATTTGAATATAAATATTTAATTTTAAACTATTTTTTAATAAAATTAATATATATATATATATATATATATATATATATATATATATATATATATATATATATATATATATATATATATATATATATATTCTTTGTATTTCACTTTTAATGGTGTTTGAAAACAATTATTTACCTCTTCTTCTCCATTAGTGTTTCATCTTGTGTTATTTCAACATAGTATAGTAAAAGATTGAAATATATGTTTACTCCCATGGTTCATGTTTCACATTGATTGAAATACCCTTATTATCTAAAGCATTCCAAATTCCTGTTCAATTAAACTTATGAAAATTTTTGTTCCTCTCTTCATTAATCATGATTGACGAGTGTTTTTCCATACTGGTTGATACTTAATTATTTCACCTTCAGCACCGATACTTGCACCTTTTGTACCTTTACATGCTCTATCACATTTAGATACCATATCTACACTAGAATGCGAACAATTTTTAATGCTTCACTCTCCACCTATGTAGTATGAACAATTGATGTAAGAGGAATTTTAAGGAACGTTACACTTATTGCTTGGAAACATAAAACCATTTTGTTAATTACTAATTTTTTTGTAGTTTGATTCTTCTTATTTAACCAAAATGCATCAATGCAACAAAATGTTTACTGGGATTTCTTTAAAAGTGTTTCTGATTTTCTTTATGTTGTAGGTCTAAAGTTTTACAGAAATTAGTTTGCGCTCCTACTTATACATAAGGTCCAAAATCCATCTATATAATTTTTAAACAGGAATTCATTAATCATTATTGGTTCATGCTTAATTCTTCCACCTTTAACTAGCTTCACAATCATATTTACATGCAATATCTACCATAGAATGCACACAATTTTTAATGCTTCACTCTCTAAACCTAGCTGATAACAATCCATAGCTGGGTGCTCCACTTGATTCTCACTATCAGGATGGCCCGTTTTATCCAAATGGGATTCTCTTTGGCGTATAAGGATATAATTCTTTATTGTGTCAACGACATCCAAAAACTATGGATTCAGATTATGTTCTAGATGGTGGAGTTGCCCTGGTTTGTTTATGTTTCTGCTACTGCGAGTTCTGTGCCAACATTTCTCACTGGACTGGTTTTTCTGACCGATCTGTCTTCACCAAATTTTTTCCGGTCGATAACACTTGCTGGTATTTTTGAATTTGAATCACTTACTAGCTGTTGGATGTGATGTTATCCTGCTGTTGTCTACTCTGGCATGGGGATATCATAAATTCTCTCGTTGTTGAAGTACACTGGTTACCCTAATAATGCGTTTTCAGCAAGAGCCTATTCCCCGAGGTAGGCTTAATACAGGTTGGCAATCTAATGGTGCCGGCATCCATTTATGGTTAGATTTATGATGTTTTCAATGTCGTGTGTTTTTATATTAGGACCTCACTCTTATCAAGTTTCTTTCAATTAATTCTCCGACCTTATCAATCCAGAGGACATAGGTAGCTGGGATTTATATTGATGATTACGAACTTTCCTTAATGATTGCTCACATGGTCTTCCTTTCCTCGTGGCTCATGTGACACAGTGCACATTTGCTCAGACGAGAATTGGCCATATACTTATCTCGCACTGTCCTTCACCCTATTGTATAGCTTTCTTTATCTGGTGGCTTCCTAGATGGCTAACTATCTAGATCCATTTTCCTCTGACACGTCAGCACAAGAAGCCATTATTGCTACCACGAGGGCTACTGAAAAATCTTGACAAAGGGAATTCGAGTCGGATGCTACTCTTATCGCATAGTCCATTTTTGTGCCTCCAAGTTTTTATGCGAGTCAACGGGTTAAACCTTCTGGGAAAAATCCAAATGGGCCCAATGTTGGTACGACCTGCAGAGGCAGGCAAAAATAGAATAATAATCGGCTTGCCTGCTTCAAGCCTACTACAGATATCAAAGAAGTGGCACTGGAACATGAGGATCTTTGGGGGCAGGTCATTAGTCTACAAAATCATGCACTAATTGGGTGCTGGATGTTTTCCGATGGACATGAGATAGGAATGATGGAATGGGCAAAGAAATTTTGGAGTCCCATTGTTGGATATACCCCAAAGATCAGCTTGCTCCTAAATAATTGGTATAGTATCCATTTTATGAACAAAAAATATGTGGCCTTGATTGTTAACAAGTCATGGGTTCGTGGAATGAGTTTCTTGCAACTTCTGCCCTGGTACCTCGGGTTTAACCCAATTTTGGAGGCTCCAAAGAATAGGACAGTGTGGGTAAAAATCTCGGGCCTCCCGCTGGAGTTATGGACGTTTAAAGCCTTAAGGGCCATTGGAAATTCCATTGGATGCACGAAATACATTGACCCTAGTATTCTTGGAGCTAATGACAAACACATTGCCTGGATATTAGTCAAATTGGTCTTCTCTGGAGGCTTGCCCAGGGATGTTGACCTAGTTTGGGGTCCAAGAAGACACAAGAAAAGGGTGGATTATTGGGGCGTACCATTCTGTTGTTTGGTCTGCCAGAACACTGGCCATTTGAAGGGAAACTTCCCCTGGCGGCACAGGGTTCGTCGTTGGGGCAATCAAAGGTCTGATGGAGCAAATTGAAAGCTAACTTCAAAGGAACGACGAAATGTCTTCCCATCAGGTATTTCTCCTCTAGCAGCTTTTGCTATTGATTTATCTGCTAATGATAGTACAAATGTGGGGTGTTATCTCCACTGGATACAAGGAGTTTAACCCTCCTAATGATTTTGGACAATCGTCGGCTCCTTTTTATTCTACAGACAAAAATGTTTTCAATCCACTGGTGAATTTCGGTACGCCCGTGCATTTAGATCTTGAAGTAAGCCTGGTATCAACTATCAAGCCTTTGGATAAAATGGATGATGTCTCTAATGCTCTTGATGACCGCCATCAAACCTACCCCATCACTGTGACATTATATACCTCCCCATCCATGCCGCCCCTCGAATGCGCATCCCCTCCCCCATCTCCTCCCTCTCCACATAATATTGATAATGTGGACTTATCAGACTCACCTTATGTCTCTACTGCTCTTTCTGTCCACCATGAAACCTACCCCACCACTGCTCCATTATATACCTTCCCGTCCATGCCTCCCCTATAATGCGCGTCCCCTCCCCCCTCTCCTCCCTCTCCACATAATATTGAGAATTTGGACTTATCGGACTCACTTATAAATAATGTTGAATGTGACATTGAATCCCTATTAGACAACCTGAACCTTCACTTGGCTACCCTCACTATTTTTGATAATATCCCTAGGAATCATGAAATTGACATTTTGTCGGCTTCAGGTTGCAATATTATGGTGAGGAAAAAAACGAAGTTTGCATCCAGACACTTCAGAGTGAGGCCGAAAACAAAATCCCTTTTCCAGGATGAACTCCTTGACCTCAGGGAGGTTCCTATATTTTCATCAGATGATCTCAGGGCTATTAGAGCTAGCGACCCTCCAGGGGTCTCCAAAAGACTTGCATCCTCTCCTTGAACTTAAGGGGCATGGGTGAATCTTCTAAACAACTTCGCCTATGAGAATTCATGTGGGAGTCGAAGACAAAGATCGTTTTAATGCAAGAGATTTTATATGATAGTAACAAGTCCATTTTTTCGTTTCTTTCTATATGACCTGGTTGGAATGACGTTGTGGTAATTGTCGTAGGATGTGCGGGGGGTATATATGGCTTTCTAGGAACCATCCTGTGCAATTTTCGGTGATTACAGAGATCCCAATGTCTTCTCGTGCATGGCTACTAGCTTTGTGGTGAAATAGTTCTTGATGTCCCGACTAATTCAATATGCGCTGTGGATGTTGTGCGATCGACTGCCTCTGTGTCTGTGCACTTCTTCAAATTTATCTTTTCTCCCAAGTGCAAGCACGCCTATATATAGATTGTTGCAGTGATGGGCTGTGGATGTTGTGGCATCATTTTCCTGTTGTTATGTTTTATATACTTTTCGACTTCTCTGTCTGCAATAAGCAAGCCTGTTTTTTGTGGATCCATGTGGACTGCGGATAATGATGGATTTCTTATACTTGACAAAGTCAGTTTACCCATATGCGGATCCCATCACTCATCATCTGGCAGGTACACTATATGGGCATCTCATTTTCATTGTATGTTTTGATCAGGCCCTGGCACGTTGCCACTATGGGGTTTTTTGGTGTCATTTTTTTTTCCTAAATCTACTGTCTTATCACGAGAATATATGTTTCTTAATGTGGAACCATTGCTGGCTATGTTGCTCAATATTGGACACCTGCAAATGTAGACTGATGTATGTGACGTGAAGTTTCTGTTTTTCTCTTGCAAATCCTGTGCTTCGATCACCATCTGGATGGATTTTTGCTCTAACTTATGTACTGTTTATATAATATAATATAACAACGGTTTTTTTCTTCTGAAAGAAAAAGCATGAACATCTTTTGTAAGGGGAATTCTAAAGAATGTTTCATTTATTGCTGGGCAGTGTACAATCATTTTGTTAATGACTAAGTTGTTGGTAGCTTGATGCTTCTTATTGAACCAAAATGCATCGATGTAAATACAAATTTTATTTGCATTTATTTAAAATTATTTTTGAGTTTCCTTACATTGGAGTTTTAGATTTTTCCAGAAGTTAATTTATACTTAAGATCCAAAATACACCTATATAATTTTTAAAAGGAATTCATTCCATATTGATATGCATTGTGATTTCATATCTCAACTTATTTGCTCTAGTCCAATTCTCTTATTGGATATGAAGTTATTGTGCCAAATTTATCAGTGTTCTAACTCCTCAAACATTGTACCTACAAATGTAGTTTTTAAGTTAAAAAACATGATTCTCAATAATTGTTTTATGAAATCAAAAAAATAATTTCCTGGTTGATTCTTGACTCACCATTTATTTGACAATGCTCTAGATTTGAAGAATTTTGGATTTTTTTGGGAAAATTTTCAAAAATAGTGAGACTAAGTTTATGATAGGGATGTCGAAAAAGAATATTTTTTCTACGTATACACATTTTTTTTCTCAGAATTGGAGTAGTTCTTGAAAAAGAATAATTTTATTATAACATGGTTACATTCATTATACGCTTAGTAGTATGTAAAGAAAACCTTTGTCAAAATAAATAGAATCATAAAGGTCATTTAATCCCACTAGGATTATCCCTTTAAAAGAATGGGATACATGTACAATCCAAAATATGATCAACTTATAGACTTCATTCTATCAGGTCGATACGTATCCAACAAAGAACTCCAAATATTGTGTTATAAAAACTCAAAAAGTATATTCTCTCATACGAGAGCACACAATTGTAGGATATATAAATGCAAATGTTTACTTGGTTATTAATAGCTACTCGAGACGTTTTACTCCATGGGTCTTGAAGTTCTTGTATAATAATCACTAGTCGAATAATTTCATGCAACCTTATTATTAAGCGTTGGTATATGTGTATGTTTCATGATAAATACATGAAAATACATGTCCTAACATCATATTAAGAGCTTGCATTGTTCTACATGTTTTGAGCATCACATTACCTTCAAATATTCAAATATTTTAGACATATGTTTCACTAAAACAATTTTAGCAATATCAATTATTTGTAATTAAAAAGTAAAAGTAATAGAGAGAAGAAAGAAAAATAATGAGTATTGACACCTTTGATAATGTATGCATTGACAACAGGTGGAGAGACTACATTATAAGGAAGTAGAAAAGGAAATATGATCGATTTGGATAGATTGTTTTGGTGCTATCTACATGTACACTGAACTATAACTACATTCACTATTTATTTCTCATGGGCTCGAATCAAATTCCTTAATATGAGATATATGTCTGATTACAACATATATTACAGTTGGATCTCTGCATCAAGTTGAGGTGGTTCCGGTGAAAAATAAGAAATTAGTGGAAGAAGAAGGATGATTCTAATGCACAAGGGTAAAAGCCATGAAATTATTCATCTTAGTCCTCATGAATTCATTGTGTAGCAATATTGTTTTCTTTGTTGAGAATTTTGAAGCTTTTTCATTATTATGAAACATTTGTCCTACATGTCAGGTCAAGCTTCCCATTGTTGTGTATATATATATATCTATATATATATATATATATATATATATATATATATATATATATATATATATATATATATATATATATTCTATTCTCTAGCTATATCATTAGCTGTAAGAGATGACTAGTAGTAATTTGGGTGTTTAGCTAATTACAATCAGGCTAGATAATGGTGCATGTAAGCACCACCAATACCACTTTTGAGTACATAGTATTTAATTACATCATGCATTTAGTAATTTTTTTTTGTAGTCTATGGATTTAGCATCAACAAAACAAAATAAAATTTTGTAATAGTCAGAAGACTAGATGGATTTAGCGTGAGCAAAACAAAATGACATATTTTAATGTTTGGAATTTTGTAATTGTAGATTCAACTAAACAAAGTGGATTTTTTTAATTGTCCAAAGACTTCTTGGATTTAGCTTCAACAAAACAAAATGAAATTTTGTAACTGTAGCTTCAAAAAAACTAAATGACATTTTGCAATAGTCAAAACACTTGATTTTTGTAATTGTATCTTCAACAAAACAAAATGAAAATTTGTAATAATATTTTTTGGAATTTTGTAATTGCAGCTTTAGCAAAACAACATGAGTCCATGGAAAAATTGTTGAATTAGTTGGCTCATAGCCACATTTATTAGGTCTTCTTAGTTCATAAACTCTTGTTTTCAATTTTTTTCCTTGATCGAGTTTTTATAGTTCAAGTTATGCATTTTCATTCCCCTATAATGGCTCTAAAAATCAGCAACTGAGGTAATTACGGGAAAGTTCCAAGTTCAAGGTTGTTAAATGCTATATTCATGTGAGAGGCTCCTCATTGGTAGGATTAAAAAGGTTCATGTTATGCGAGGTTGGATTGAATCAGTGTCATGTTGGTTTGTGTTTTCAATGAACATTGCCTCTAATCTAGGGATTTCTAGGGTTTTTCCCTTATTGCAATATTCTATGTAGCGATATTTCATGCACCTATAATGGTTTATGATTTTTTTTAGAGGCTTCAATGGACATATTTTTATTAGTTTCCTCCTAGTAAGAGGTTTCCTTCCCATAAATTTTCATATAATGTTATTTTATTTCCATGATATTAGTTTTGTTTATCAAAATTATTCCTTGTTATTATTTGAAGGGTCTCTAATTGTATTTTTTTGTTATCTTTCCAGTTCTGTCAACTTGACATGGGCTTTTCCTTAATATTTTCCATGCCATAGATTGGCTATAACCTTTTCTATTATATGTACTAAAATTCACTCTGACATTAATAATGGCCTGTCAGCCCTCCCTTTGATCCGGATTTATGCAGGAACGCAACAGAATACACATGTAACCTTAAATATTAAAATGCAGTGAAAATATCACTTCATTTCATTAATATCAAAGAACTAAAATCTGTCTACAAATGGAATAGAAATAAACTAGCTAGGGCGTTGGTAGCTTATCTTTGAAAGAGATGTGGTGGCTACAAGCCTCTGAACATTTTGTTACAATGAGGCTTGAAGGCCTATATATTATTTAGAAACAATGGAAAACCATAAACATCCAAAAACCTAACCCTAGAAGATGAAACACAAAAATATGGGCCCCGTCAGGGTAAATTGGTACATCAATTTCCCAGGGTCGTAACTTTCACATACTATCTCTGTTTGATGCACATGATACATTGTTAGAAATTTCTATCCGATGACTACGACTATGAATTGTGAATGTAGATTTTGAAATGGAATCTAATTTGCAAGCGTAGCGATGCCCAAAAAACATCGTTTAGGGCCTCAAAATGGCTTTGCAAGTTCATGACCCGAAAAACTACTAAAATAGTAAACTGTGATATTATTAATGAAAATGAAAAAATGACAGAAACAATGGTGAGGCCCCAAGAGGAATAGGTGGGTGGCCACCAATATCCATCTCGATCATTCCTCCCCCCTTAGGAAGAAATGGTCCCCATTTCATTGAGTTCCTCCATGAGATGAGGAAAATTCTGTTGAACTTGGTCCCTGGTGAACCACTTGCCTTGGTGCAGGAGTTGGCCAGCTTTGACCACCCGATATAGTTGTATGTTTTGTTGGTGAGTGTTCTTGATTTGCATGTCCACAATACAATCTATGGTGGCTTGTTTCATGCAATTTAGGTTTAACTTTGTTGGTGTGAGTTGTTCTGCAATGTTAGAGGTGTCGAGTAGAGGTGGGATATAGGGCCAAAGGTGGTCCACATTGAATATTGGGTGCAGACCAAGGAATGGTAGAATACTGAGCTCGAAGGAATTGTTATGTACAGCCTTGGTGATGGTGTATGGCCCATATCGGAGTGAGCAAAGCTTGCGGTGGGGTCTATTGAGGCTCTCCTTTTGCAAATGTAGCCACACTTTGTCACCCTCCTGGAAGTGGTGTGGCACCCAATGTTGACCATGTCGTTGCTTGTACTTAGCATTGGCTCTGTCCAATATGTCATGAACCTACTGGCGGATGTGCCGAATGTGCTCAATGAATTTGTTCCCTTTGCCAGCTTCAGGTTGAACATGAGCCGAATCTGCCTGAGTAGCTACAAATGGCATGGGTACGTCAATGAGACATAGTGGCTGGAACCCTAGGCCCACCTGAACGGGGCTGTGGTTAGTTGAGATGTGGAGAGCCTGGTTATAATTGTGTTGTACATAGGGAAGGCTCTCATCCCATGTGCGTGGATGCTTTGAATTGTACATGAGCAGAATGTGTACAATTATCCTGTTAACGACATTTGTCTGTCCATCAGTTTGGAGATGGAAAGCTATGGACTTGGTGAGTTTGGTGTCAAACATTGACCAGAGGCTGGACCAAAATGTGCTGAGGATCCTACCATCCCGATCTAAGATGATATACTGTGGGATACCAAAGTGCACCCACACTCGTTCAAAGAAGATTTTAGTAGTGGCTTCTGCTGTAATATTCTTCTTGTAGGCTGACATCATGGCCATCTTCGATAATATGTTGATGACCATGAAAACACTGTCATTTCCATGCTTAGTAGAAGGAAGGCCCAACATGTAATCCATGGAGATGGGTTGCCATGGTCGGTTAGGGGTAGGTACTGGAGTATGGAGGCCTTGCTTCTTGATGGTCAGTTTGGAAGTGGAGCAAGTAGTGCAAGATCTGATGTAATTCCAAACATCCTATCGAAGGTTCGGCTAATAGAAATAATTTTGAAGTACTCCCACTATTTTCTCGACCCCAAAATGCCTAGCGACTCAACTGTAGTGTGTTTCCCAAATCATCTTGGCACTCTCACTTGAAGGAACACAAAGGTGTCCTACGTGAAATAAGAGCGCATTCTAGAGGTGAAAAATTGGAACTTGCGTACCCTCTAAGAGTGTCTTGTATTTGTGGCCGAATTCCATATTGCTCTTGTAGAGAAGAGACCAATCATAAGTCTTGTGCCCAAAAGAGTTGAGAATGGTGGTTAGCGCCACGATCGGTCGTCGAATGAGGCAATATTCAAATTATTGGTGTTGCCCTTCTTATACTTGATTTTGAAATGAAATTGTTGGAAATATGTTGACGACTTCTGATGGTAATCATTTTGCAACTTTACTTTTGTCTATATGAATTGCTAGGGTCGGTGGTGTGTGTGGATGACCATTTCCTTCCCCAAATTGTAATGTTTCCATTGGCGGCATGCTTTCACAATGGAATACATTTCTTTGTCATAAGTGGGATACTTGTAGACTGTTTCGGACAATGTCTCACTATGATATGCCAGTGGATGCCCGTATTGAGTAAGAAGTGCGCCAATAGCAGATTTAAAGGCATCTGTCTCGATCTCAAATGGTTGTTGCAAGCCTGGTAATGTGAGCACTGGGGCAGAGCAAAGGCGATTTTTCAATTCTATGAATTCCTTCTCATGATATTCCAACCAATTTTTTTTGCTTTCGGTCCTCCCTCATTGACTTGACTCAAGGGCCAAGTGATACAAGAGAATCCCAACACGAACCTCCAGTAGAAATTAGAAAGACCCAGAAAGCTACAAAGCTCTATTAGAGTGGTTGGGGCTGACCAATCCCGAATCACTTGGATCTTGGTTGGATCCACATGCACCCCCCTGTTCATCAATAATGTATCCCAGACATTGAACCAGGATCATGCAAAAAGTGCACTTCTCCAAATTGGCACACAAATTGTGTTTCCAGAGTGTTTGGAGGACCTGTCGGATGTGTTGGAGGTATTCTTCCCAAGTTTTGCTGAAGATAAAGATGTCAGCCAAGTACACTACTAAAAATGAGTTGGTGAATGGACACAAGATGTCTTCCATCAGCCTCATGAAGGTTGCATGAGCATTCGTTAACCCAAAATGCATGACCAACCATTTGAAAAGGCCCTCCTTGGATTTGAAGGCAGTCTTCCACACATCGGATGGTTTGATTGGTACCTGGTAATACCTAGACTTCAAGTCGATCTTGCTGAAATATTTCACCCCTTTGAGTTGATCCAGAAGGTCATCAATCCACGGGATCGGGTACCTATTCCAGAAAGTGATCTTGTTCAACGCCTGATAGTCAATATAGATTCTCCAAGTCCCATCCTTCTTCCGCAAGAACACGATCGGGCTCCCACAGGGTGATGAACTCGGCCATATGTGACCTTTCTCCAGCAGCTCCTACATCTACCTCTTTATTTTATTTTTCTCTAGAACAGAGCACCGATAGATCAATCCATTGGGCAGTGACACACCTGGGGTCAGATCGATAGGTTGCTTGACCTAACAGTGCAGAGGCACCCCTGTGGGTAAGGTGAAGATGTCCCCTTACTCCTCCATGACCTTATCCATTTATTTTTGTCATGTGGAGGATCCCTGTCTGGAGTTTATGGCCATAATGTTCTTCTTGCCCTAGGGGCAGATCATCAAGAAAAAAATTTCTTGGTTTTAAAAATGAGCTTACTATTTTTTTTGCAGTAACCAAAGAGATAGCCATAGGTGGTGGTACCTCTGGTATCTTGTAAAAATTATTTCCCAAAGTAACAATAATAGCGCAAGGTCGAGACTCATACAGAGCATGTCGCTTCCACAAGTATGGTGGGCCTAATAATACATCACAAAAACCA
Organism: Pinus albicaulis; assembly: GCA_034641835.2. Classification (NCBI taxonomy): domain Eukaryota; kingdom Viridiplantae; phylum Streptophyta; class Pinopsida; order Pinales; family Pinaceae; genus Pinus; species Pinus albicaulis. Next base: position 913,623,300 of record CM076581.1, read on the forward strand.
AGAGGATCAATGTCACATAATAGCTCATCTGTGAAGGGCTTGATGCTAAAGGGAAGGTGGCATTGATGGCTAACACGGAGATCCTGTCCTTCGTGAAGCCACCCAATGGTGTACGGTTGTGGGTGTGTTGTGGTCGGCAAACCCAAATGCTCCATGACCTCTGCTAAAATGAGGTCCTTTTGGCTCCCACTGTCAACAATGAACTATAGCGGGGAACCCATTACCCACATCTGAGAGTGGAAGAGACACTCCTCCTCTGGATCTTTCAGTTCCTCCTTATGGATCTTTGCGGTGGCAATGGTGGTGTTGGGCTCCTCATCAATAATATGCTTCCCTTTTTCATTCCCCTTGTCAAGTTTTGATTCAGAGTCAGAGCATGCACTTGATTTAGAAGCCCTCATCTCGGCCATGAGTGACCGCTTTGGCCGACACTCACTTATGTTGTGAGTGGAGCACTTATGGAACTTACGCTACTTTCCCGTGTCCTTCTTAGGCTTCATGGTGTTGTTATTTTCTTGCGGCTTTAGTAGGATATCTTGGGCTACCATGCCTTCACTTTATCCTTCGTTCTATGGTTTTGGGGCACCTTTCCCTTTCTTTTGATTCACAGATCCAAAGTCTCACTTCTTTTATTTGAATTTTTTCTCAATCTTGGTAGAATATCGGTATGCCATAGCAAGCCAGGAGATGTTGAGGAACTCCATTTCCTCCTGAATGTATCTGTGCAGACAACTAGTATACTTCAGCACTAAATGTTTCTCTGAACCTTTGATACCCAAAGTTGTGTGCATGGTATGGAACAGATTCATCACCTCATGTACATCTTGATCCCTTTATTACCACAACGTAGACCATTGTATGTAATTTTTCTCCTAGTTCCCCACGGGATAATATTGTTCCTTGATGGCATCTCAAAAATAATTCTAAGTGGGTACAGCCAAGAAAAGAGGGTTTCCCGTCATCCTTTTTTTCACAGTAGGTTTCCTGCTAGTCCTTGACATGGGGGGTAGCTTTGAGAAGTGAAAAAAGAATCTTCACTCGGTCGAAAAAATCATGAACTGAGAAATATCCTTCTAATAGATTCAACCTTCTATCTACGACGTCTGTATCTATTTGGCCCTCAAATATGGGAATTTCAAAATTTTCTTGTACCTTAAAAGGATTTGTGCCTCTAGAGTGGCTGTTGGATGCAGATGTGCAGCCAGTGGCAGTCGTTGAAGGATATTGGAAAAGTTATCCATCATCCCGTTCCTTTACTTTTTGAGGGCCTCATCAAGAAATATTTTGATAGGATCTCCTGCTCCCTCATATTTATTTTCATCGCACTTGGATAGTCGTCGAGGTTTGCGAGGCTGATCTTGCAAAGGTTCAACCACATCGAGCCCTAACTCCTTATACTCCAACCTCATTGGGGACATGCAAAGAAGGATCAAGAAAGAGTAGACCGCTCCGATACCACTAATCCAGTTTTATGAAAGAACACAACAGAATACAAATATAACCATAAATATAAAAATGCAGCAGAAATAACACTTCATTTCATTAATATCAGAGAACTAAAATTTGTTTACAGACAGAATGGAATTAAACTACCTAGGGCGTTGGTAGATTATCTCTGAGAAGAGATGTGGTGCCTACAGGCCTTTGAAATATGTGTTAGAATGAGGATTGAAGGCCTATATATTATTTAGAAACAATGTAAAGCCCTAAACATCCAAAACCCTAACCTAGGAGATGAAATGCCAGAATATGAGCCCCGTCAGGGTAAATTGGTACATCAATTTCCTGTGGTCGTAACTTTGGCATACTATCTCCGTTTGATGCACATGAATACATCGTTAGAAATATCTATTCGAGGATTATAAATTTTGACCACGAATGTAGATTCTGGAACAAAATAAAATTTTCCAGCAAGCAATGCCCAAAAAACGTCGTTCAGGACCTCAAAACGGCTCCAGAAGTTCAAGTCCCGAAAAACTGCTAAAAATAGTAAATTGTGTTATTATTAAGGAAACTGAAAAACTGATAGAAACAATGGTAAGGCCCTAGGAGGAATAGGCGGGTGGCCACCAATATCGACCTGGATCACCTTCCTAAATGATATTGTGTATGTTGGGAGAATGATCTTAACTTTTTTTGGGTTATTTTAAATTCCCTTCCACAAGATCTCTAATTGCAATGTTTATTTCTATATTGTTATTTCATTACTTTTGGAGTATTATTCCTCTAGTTAAGTTTCTATTATGTAATACTTCTTTATCTTTTTCAAAAAAAATTCTGAGAATTATTTTATTAGACATGGCTATAATTTTCCTTTCGTGTATCATCAACTTGTTCCATTATACCTCTGAAACAAAGTGATGGTATTTCACTTATGAATGTGTTTGACAACAATTATTTACCTTTTTTTCTCCATTAATATTTTATCTGGTGTTATTTGAACAAAGTACAATAAAAAATTAGAATATTTTTTACTCCAATCGTTCACATTGAAGAAATACCCTTATTATACAAGTCATTCCAAACTCCTGTTCAATTAAACTTACTGAACTTTGTTTCTTCTCGAGTATGATTTCTCTAGTTACATTTATACAATTTGATAGTTCCTTTTATTTTTTTATACAACTTTTTGACAATTATTTTATTGGACACGACAATAATTGTCCTTTCATGTATCATCAACGCATTCCATTATACCTCTAAAACACAATGATGGTATTTCACTTATGAATGTGTTTGACAATAATTATTTACCTCATCTTCTCCATTACCACTTGATCTGATGTTATTTCAACAGAGTATAGTAAAATATTACAATATTTGTTTACTCCCATGGTTCACATTGACTGAAATACCCTTATTATACAAGGAATTCCAATTTCCTGTTCAATTAAAATTTCCGAAAGTTTTACTGCCTTTCTTCGTTAATGATTATTCATCAGTATTTTTCCATACTAAATCATGCTTAATTATTCCACCTTCAACACTTGTACTTGAATAACCACATTTAGATACCATATCTACCCTAAAATTCAATCAATTTTTAATGTTTCACTCACCACATGTGTAGTATTAACACCCATTGTAAGGGTAATTCTAAGGAATGTTGCATTTATATCTTGGTTGTGTACAACCATTTTTTTAATGACTAGATTGTTGGTAGTTTTATGCTTCTTATTCAACCAAAATTCATCATTGCAACAAAAAATTTATTGGGATTTCTTTAAAAATGTTTTTGAGTTTATTTATATCGGAGTTTTAGAGTTTTATAGAAGTTAGTTTATGTTTCTACTTATACTAGAGGTCCAGAGTCCATCTATGTATTTTTTAATAGGAATTCATTAATAATTATTCACTGGTATTTTTCCATACTATTTTATGGTTAATTATTCCACCATTAGCTAGATGAACAATCAGATTTACATACCATATATACAACAAAATGCACACAATTTTTAATGCTTCGTTCTCCACATGTGTAGAAAGAACATACGTTGTAAGGGGAATTATAAAGAATATTACATTTATAGCTTGGTAGCGTACAACCATTTTGTTAATGACGAAATTACTGGAATTTTGATGCTTCTTAGTGAACCAAAATGCATCATTGTAACAAAAATTTTATTGGTATTTCTTTAAAAGTGTTTTAGTGAACCAAAATGCATCATTGTAACAAAAATTTTATTGGTATTTCTTTAAACGTGTTTTCGCACTACAAGGAAAAAGGACATTGGTGAGGGGCGAAAAATGTCACCATAAGATCATTGTTGAGGGTCAAAAGAGCCTTTGTCACCAAAACTTGAACATCACCAAAGGTAGCGTCGCTGAAAATGATAGGTGTTGTGGTGAAATTCAAAGTCTGTCATCAATAATTATTTATAATGATGGATATTGATCATCACCATTTCATATGGGCAATGGTGATGGACAATAGCCTCTGTCACCAAAAAAATAAACTTCACCAAAAGTGACATCACTGAAAGTATGTGTTGTGGTGACATTCAAGTTCTGTCATGAATATTGATTATAATGAGAGATAGTGACCGTCACCATTCCATATGAGCAACAAAGATATTTTGTGATGGACCTTTCATGACCATCACTATTGGTGCATATATATGGCGACGTTCGTTGACTATCACCATTTCATATTTGGTGAGGGTCAAAAAGTGTCATGATAAGCTCATTGGTGACATCAAGGTCCATCACGAATAATGACTATAATGACTAATAATTCCCCTCACCATTTCATATCAACAAGAATGATTTATGGTGAGGGACCTTTCATGGTCATAACTATTTATGCGTATATATGTTGGCGTTCGTTGGCCGTCACCATTTCATATTTTGGCGAGGGTTGAAAAATATCACCATAATATCATTGGTGATGGAAAAAAGAGCATGTGTCACCAAAAATTTATCACTTCCATTCCATATGAATATCAGGGCATGATGGAATCGAACCACCAACCTCCAGCTTGTAAATAAAGTGCTCTTCCATTGAGATAGCACCTTTAAATTAGACTTTTAAAAATTATATCCTGAAACCTTTATAGATTGTAAATTGTACAAATTTCAATAAATTAAATCAAAGCCCCAAATTCAATGTTAATTCAGCCTCCTGTCATGAGCTAGCAATTGGAAAAATGTCTAAATTCAATAGGCTTTGGTTGGAGGTCGACCAGTTCCTAACTACTACTCTGTTTGAAATCCGTGGAGAACTAATTCACAACACTGACTCGGGGCTCATCCTTGTAAGCAACATTTTGGAAAGAATTTTTCCACAAGTGAGCCTTGGAACGTACTTCCTTTGTGCTTGATAATTATTGGTGAAAATATAGTTTATAGTTTGCAGGCTTGTATGACTCAATTGTGCAAGAATTTTGCAAATAAGTGCAAGACCAGAAGTCAATCCGGAGGGATTCTTTCTCCCTAGATTTAGCATCACTGGGTTTTTCATGCTAATTTGGGGAGAAAGTAATTATATCTGTTGGTCATGGAGTAAACAAAGGGTAATTGATTTGGTGTGTCACAATAATGAAAAAGTTGAATACCATGTGGGGAGGTCAAGCTGGAACAGAAAGCACCAATAGTTGTGCATGGAACTTTAATTGCAGCTGCAATAATAATGTAAATCTGCTAATGAAGAAAGTGTATGTACTCCAAGTATGATTTATAGTGACTAATTTTAAGCTCAAAGAGAAAATGATGACAAGCATACAAGAATTGGAGGCGGTTCAGGCTTTGAAAGCCAATTTAGGCATGCACCAAAACGAATCTGAGACTCTTTGCAATCAGTCAGTGGGGTTGCATGAGCAGGTCCAACTTCTGAACACCAAAATCAGTGACTATAGTCATAAGAATTGGAGACAAAATGGGCAGTGGTTGGATCAGATCTCAATTAGCCACCAATAGAGGAGGAAGATAAATGTATTTGAAGCATGTGTTGATGCAAATTTTTATTTTTTCTTGGAAATTTATGTAGAGTTTAAACCTACAAAAAAGTACTAAACTATGACTTCATATGTAGCCCACTTTAAGAGTGATAGTAAACAATACCAGTTTATAGGCATAGGCAAGAAGGAGGTCACAATGTAAGAAAATTCTGAGTATTTTCCTTGTCCAGGCATTGAATTAATGTTATACTTACAAGCTTATAAAAAAAATATTTGGTAACAATCACATAAGCCCTGGCACAAAAATTCAAAATATAGAGGCTGATGATTACATCACAACTTAATAAATCTACCTTGGCACCATAAAATCTTTAACTCAAGCTCCATATATATCTCCAATTATATTTGTAAGGCCCAAACATGCATAAGCACTATAAATGGGGAATTTCACAAAACCATGGATGCATAGAGGCTGATGATTACATCACAGCTTAATAAATCTAGCTTGGCACCACAAACTCATTAAATACACCTCCATATATATATATATATATATATATATATATATATATATATATATATATTTGTAATGTCTAGAGACGCATAAGTGTTAGAAATGGGGAATTTCACAAAAACCATGGATGCCCTTGCTCAAAATAATTAGAGAAATATTAAAAGCAACTACTCCTATTTTGAAACAAGAGCAACAAATTTACAAAGATAAAGAAGACTAAAAATGGTTTTACGAAAATAAAATTAGTTTCCTCTGCCCATTTAAATCATACAGTTTAACAACCATTATAACTGAAAACCTTCACTAAATCTCAGTCTTCTATTAATATATGCATATGATACAATAACTGATGAGACAAGAAAATATTCCTATTGAGCATACATATAGAAGAAATTGAAATATTACTGGGAGGTAGAAAAATCCATAACTACCTATTTATGCAAATAGCAGAATATAGGGACTTCAATTTCTGTTGATGAAAGACTGAAACTTCATGGAATCAAAAAATTCTAGATATAAAAACCCATGTCATGAACTAATGTAAATACAGAAGAAAATATTTCCACCGTGGAAACAAGAAAGACGTATTTACAAACATAATAAGATGGATTATTAGGAATGCATAGCTAAGATTTGTCTGCATGGAGGTAGCAAATTCTATAATGGCTTATTTTAACAAATGGCAGATTGATATCCCAAAAAAAAAAAAATACCCACTAGAAGCTACAAAATAACAAGCCAAATCCTTTATCCGCATGACAATGATAGAATAAACCTCTAGTAATGTTGGCTTCTTCACCGGTGATTATTTTACCAAAATTTTTTATGGGGATTAAGGTGTCCAACATCACTATCGCCCATTACTCTTCACACTAGAGTCCTTTCAAAAAAAAATTCTAGCCATCCCGATTAACCTCCCCAACAACACGAATTGAAAAGAAAATTAACATATCCAATTGACCAAGAATTTAGGGTCATCTAATGGCTCAAAAAGGTGAGCTAACACTAATATGCATTCAAAATCCCATTCCTATTTCGAATGAATGAACAAATGGTTTCTGAGCAAACATCATAGTGTGACAAGAACCAATTAACTAAAACAATCAAGTATAATATTCATACTCTAAACTATGTTGCATTCGAAATATTGTTCCTAGTTTTTGGAATGAATGAATACATGGTTTCTGAGAAAAAACCACTCTGAGACAACCATACAATTAACTAAACCCATAATCATAATTTCTATCATAATTTGCAACACCTTAATAATAGGGCATAAGGTATCCATTAAAGCCATAAATCCTTACAATTAAGGGTGTTTTAAGTTTAGAGTTGTGCCTTCAAACTTAATACCTTTTTACCGGCAACAAACAACTATCCTATGGTTGATGCCTAACTAGTATTTACAAGAAATATAGGGACGCGTATTATCAATTCCATTTTCCCTATTAGTGCATGATTGGTTTACAAAAACCAACTTATCAAAAGAGTCATGTTAAAGAGAGTTCGCATATCTATTAAGTAAAACACTTAAAATTTAACATTAGATCAAACTACAAAGAGAAGAAAATGGATAAGAAAAAAACTAGTATAGACAAAACTGTGAATGAAAAACTTTCCCTTCGAGCCTTCTAGTAGTGTACGGTGACATCTCGCATGTAGCCCATGTAGAGAAGACTGTAATCTTATAATTTATTTCAAATTGATAAATTTCAAATCTTACGTTTCAAGTCTTAGTAGATGGTTATAAATCTTATAAATTGATAAAGTTCAACTTCTAGTTTTCTAGGTTGCAACATATGAGGCATACTCAAGTTGCTAGTGGCCACTGGCATACACATGTCATCTACAAGGTTCCAATTTTTCCATTACCTCGATCCATATCATATTCTCTAAGGAAATCTCATCCATAACATACATGAGCAAGGCATACTGATTATCATTTTTAGAGGCACATTTGTACGCAATAATATAGAAAAATAATCCACGACCACTTTCAAAAGAAACGTGTCTGCTCTCCAAAAGTGAGAATTGACAAGTAGATTGTTTTCTCTAAATTTTTGAAGCTTGGAGCAGAGTGCAAAACAGAAGAAAGAGGCCAAGCTTCTTGTGATTTTAAGTTTCATTTTTATGTTTTTTTGTGGATGGAGATTCAGAGGTTTCATTTTTATGCTTTTTGTGCATTTTTAAGTCTAAGGTAAATTTCTGTGTTTTCTGAGGCTTGCACCTGTGTCATCTAAGGCAACCTTAGAGGCTGAATTTTGACCCTTTATCAGGCTAATCTGAGGCCGATTACACACTATTCCAAGGTATACTACATGCTCATTTGAGGGCTAATGACTACAAATAATTTTGGACATTCTTTGGAACAATTCACTTAAGCATTGTAGCTATTTGAGTCTCGACCCTAATGGCTATTATTTGGCTTATTTGAGACACAAGACAAAGCTTTGATTGATATTATTTTAGCCCTATAATATGAGGGTATTCAGATCACCTGAGGGATAAACCTCGATTGGTTTTGTGGCTAAACTCATCTACATTATTCGCTAGAGTAATTTCCTCTATCTGAGTGGCTAATTATTGACCTCTATGGAATTTTTCTAATGTTGCTTGCACTTCATAGGATGCAGGATATGAAACCATCATGTTGAATTCAAACCTTGAGACTGTCTCTATAGATTATGATACTAGTGATAGATTGTACTTTGAGCCTCTTACAGTAGAGGATGTTTTAGATGTCATTGACAAAGAGAGGCCTGATGGTATAATTGTATAGTTTGGAGGGTAAACACCTTTGAATCTAGCTCTACCCATAGAAAAATACCTCGATGAGTTTAAGCTTGTGGGTGCAAGTGGGGAAGGTATTTTCAAATTTGGGGGACCTCTCTTGCTTCAATAGATGCTTTTGAAGATAGGGAGAAGTTCAACGTAATGTTGGATGAGCTAAAAGTCAAGCAACCTCAAGGTGGTATTGCTAAGAGTGATGAGGATGCATTGGACATAGCAAGAAAGGTTGGCTATGTTGTTCTTGTCAGGCCCTCTAATGTTTTAGGTGGTCATGCAATGGAAATTATATATAGTGATGACAAATTGAAGCATTAATTATAAACTATAGTAGAGGTGGACCCAAAAAGGCTAGTATTCATTGATAAGTACCCCGCAGATTCTTGTGAGAATGATGCAGATTATTTGATAAATTCTAAAGGTAGTGTGATCATTGGTGGTATCATGGAGCACATTCAACAATAAGTTATGAATTCTGGTGATTCAGCTTGTTCTATTCCTATGAAAACAATGTCATATGTATTCTTGTCAATCATTAGATCATGGGCATCTGGATTGGCAAAGGAAAATAAATTCTTGAGATGTGATGGGGGCATATATCTATTTATATTTTATCCACTCCAATATTGGGGGAAAGGATATGGAAGGATCTTGCCATGTCTAGAGGCTCTACCATATCCCAAGGTATGTTAGCGGCAACATATATACAATATATCACTATGGCGGTTTATGGGTGTGCGATCACGTCAAATACAACAAAACCCACCAACAATTAAAATATTTACGATAGATTTTCCCAAAAATCATTCAATTAATTGCGCCAAATGTGGATCAAACACTCGACCTCCACCTTTTTAACCAATTCCCTCAACCAGTCCACCTATTTGAGTTTTGTTGAATATTTTGCAGAACAAATTTCTTTTAAGTTGTAGACAAACAATCGTTTTGGCCTAATTTGGCCATTCATAAGCCAAATTGATCGTTTCAAATGCCAAAAAAAGGGTACTTGCTCCTTCTAAATGAATTGGAAGCATTGTTTTGATGATTTGGAGCTTGTAAAAAGATTCAATTTATCATTTGAGAATATTAATAAAGTGGTCACACTGGAAGCAAACATGGAGACGTAGCCGACCAAGAGTGGTGAACTCCATTATCAACTTGTATTTTTTTCCTTTCTTCTATTTTCAGTCTCCATTCTTTTCTTTTTCTACAAGTGTTTATCAATTTTATGTGTTTTCGAAATTTCGATCTGTTGCATAAGAATACATAAACTAACTTGCAATTTGTTTATTAATACCTACATTTTATTTTTGGATCAAATTTTATATTAGAGCTCTTGGTTGTGTGAAACTTTTACTGGGATTGCAAGTTTTTACATGCTCACGAGATCCAATCTCAAGGAAGGAGAATGATCACTTGAATAATTAAATATTGAAATTGGATGAAGAATACCACCTTTCCATTCTTCTCAAACCATGGAAGTTGAAGAATATGATGGTATTTCTCCAGCAGAGAGAGAATTCAGAAATAATTTTCTTGACATGGATGGCATGGTAAAAATATTGTTTGATGACAGGAAAATGTGATTGCAAGTTTAAATTTCTCGTCAACCAAAATAGGAAGGTAATAGTTCTCATAAGCCACGAGATGGTAACAATAATGGTAATTGTGTTAATCGTGGTGATGGTGGTGATGGTGGTGGGCCTCATCCTCCTCCTCCACCTCATTTGGCTCCTTCTTCACCATCTTCTCCTTCATCTCCTACTTCTTCACAAAAAAGGACATAAAGGACATCCTAAATCCGCTTTAATTAAGTTGGATGTAAAGTTTTTATTTCCAATATATGATGGAGAATTGAATGCCGAAAAGTTGGATACTTGGGTAAGGAAAATTGAAGTATATTGCAAGCTCCAAAACATGATGATTATGTCACAAAAATTAAACTTTCTTCTCTTAGGTTGGGAGGAACAAATGTCATATGGAGGGAAGAAAATACGTAAGAAGATATTATGAAAAGTGGTAAGATTATTAATTTATGGAATGATTTTGTAGCTACTTTGAGAAAACAATTTTATCCATTGGAATATAAATTACAAGCAATAATGAGACGGAAAAATAATCGGCAAGCTAAGGGTCAAAATGTACAAAGTTATACTCAAGAATTTCATAAGAAAGATTTGATTTTTGGTGTTCCTTTAGATCCAGAAGAAACACTTATGAAGTATATTGGTGGTTTACATAACTATATTAGAAAAACTATTCTTATTCTTAATCGAACCAAGTTAGATGAAGTGTGTGTACAAGCTACGCATATTGAAAGTCGTGGAAATAATGTGTGAGAAGATACTTAAAGAAACCATCCAAACCATTTGCTGATAAGTCAAAGGGGGAAAGAAAAGGAAAGGGGAAGAAGTCATCTACCTCTAAGAAAATGGAAACATAGCTCACTTGCAAACATTACAAGAAGGATGGTCATGATGAAGACCATTGCTGGAAGTTGCATCCACAATTGATGCCAAATAAATTTGAAAAAGGGAAAACAAATATTGCTGCTACAACTGAACATAATTTTGGATCTGGTTCAGGTGACGAAGCCAAGATCACAACCATGGGAATGATATTTATATATTCTAATGCAAGTACTAGTTTTTCTAATGAATCCTATGAATCTCAAAATGATAGGAAAATGAATGAGATTTTTCATATTAGAGTGGCCAGAAAGCATAATAAGTTTGATACTCTTTTTAATACTGGTTCTCAAGTCAATATTACTTCTAACCTGATTGTCAAGAAAATTAATTTAGAAACAACGCCTTATGTTAAAACTTACCCTTTCGGTTGGGTATGTGATAATGCCAAACGACAAGTAAGAAGACAATGTAAACATAATTTTTCCATCACTGCTAGTGTTGTAGATGAGGTTGTACTTGATGTTGTACCTCTTGCCATTTGCGGGATTGTTTTGGGAAGTACCTATTTGTATGATTGAAAATCCATATTATATCATGAGGAGAACAAATATCATCTATTTAAAGGAAGGATTGAATACATTGTAAGAGCACATCATAAGAAGACAAATTTAGCTCTTATTAGTGCAGGACAAATGAAAACACCTGTTAATGCTAGCAAGAATTATGTATTTTTGATTAAAAAAGCTAAGGATATTGATAAATATGTAGCCTTCTTAGGATGTGATCTTAAACCTAAGTATTAATTAAGTGAAGTTGTTGATACTTATGGCAAGATGTTTAAACAAATTCAAGGACTCCCTCCAAAAAGAGGAGTTCAACATGAGATTCACTTGCAGTGGGATACTACACTTCCTAATATTCACATGTAAAAAATGTCAGGTTTGGAAAGCATGGAGATTAAGAAGCAAGTGCAAGAGTTTTCTGACAAAAGGGTCATTATAACAAGTACGTATCCTTGTGGGTGTCCTATTGCTTTGGTGCCTAAGAAGGATGCCACATGGATGATGTTCATTGATTTGTAATATTGGAACAAAATCACAGTAAAGAATCATTATCCTCCTCCTCGCATTGATGATTTTCTAGATCAATTTAAGCATGTTGTTTATTTCACTAAGTATGATTTAAGAAGCGGTATCATAAAATTAGAATTTATCAAAGAGATATTTGGAAAACTGATTTTAAGACAAAACAAGAATTATTTGAATGGTTACTAATGCATTATGGATTTCATAATGCAACCACAACATTTATCAAGGTGATGAATGATGTATTGGACCATTCCTTGATAAGTTTTTCATAAACCACTTACATGATATTTTGATCTTTAGTAAGATTCATGAAGAGCATGTAAATAATCTAAAATAGGTTTTGGATGTCTTAGAAAAGGAAATTTTGTATTTGAATATGTAAAAATGTGAATTTGTTAAGGCATATTTGGTGTACAGAGGTCGTATTGTAGGGGTGGTGAATTGAAAATTGATCCCTCTAAAGTTGACGTCATTGTAAATTTTCTTAAGCCCAAAAATGTAAATGAAGTCATAAGCTTCCTAGGAGGAGTCCAATACTGGGGGAAGTTCATTGCAGGCTTTCCATCTATTGCGGTACCATTACATGCTTTGACAAGTGTGAAAAATGTTTTTCAGTGGGGAGGAAAACCATAGAACTCCTTTTATGTATTGAAAAATAAAATCAATACAAGACAGGTTCTAGAACTTCCAAATCTAAGGCAAACATTAAAAATCCAAACAGATGCAAGTGATTATGCCATGGGGGCAGTATTGATGCAGAACGGTAAGCCTATTTTCTTTCACTCTAAGACTTTTAAAACTACAGTAATTAACCATCCTACATATGATAAGGAATTGTATGCTCTAGTACAAAGTGTGAAAATATGAAAGAATTATTTAATGGGTAAATAAACAATGATATATACATATCATCAACCATTACAACATCTTTGATAAAAAACTAAGATACAAAAATCAAGGCACTTCAAATAGATGGGATTTTTACACCAATTTCACTTGGTCATCAGATATAAGAAAGGCATATATAACAAAGTTGTAGATATGTTATCAAGACCTATAATCAATGCGTCTACAATTATTAGGCATAATTAAATCACACAATAATGCTACATTGAACAATTTGCTCTAGATGAAGATTTTAAAAATCTATATGAAACTTTGAGTAAAGGAAATCAAATTGAAGAACTCAATTATCATGTTCATGAAAAAATATTATATCATATTGGAAATTTAGGCATTACATAAAGTGAAAGAGTTAATATTATAAGGGAAGCACATACATCTCTTATTGTTAGTAATTTTGGTGTAGGGAAAATAATTTGTCAATTAAATATGTGTTCTTATTGGCCTCATGTGAATGAAATTGTATCAAGATATTTAAACGATTTTTTTGTGTACTACTAGTAAGACAAGTAATAGAAAATTGGGATTGTATGCTCCACTTCCTATTCCTTCGCATCCTTGGGAAAGCGTGTCCATGGATTTTGTGGGGGAATTACCTATGTCTAGGAAACGTCATGATTTGTGTATGTTGTATTGGATAGGTTTAGTAAGATGTGTATCTAAATGATGTGTAAAAAGTAGGTCAGAATTGAACAAACAACACAGTCATTCTTTCAAAATGTTCACTTTGGGTTACCCACATTTATTATATCTAATTGATATTCCTTATTTCTCAGGAAATTTTGGTCAATTTAGTGGGAATCTATGGACAACAAGTTGAATAAGAGAAAAAAATTTCATCCATAAATCGACGGACAGATATAGGTGGTGAACATGAAAGTGGTACATCTAGTCCGAGGATACACTACACTAAGCATGCCTACAATTGTGCAAAGCATTCATCAACTCAGACTTCTCCATTCAAACCATGTTATGGTTATTTTCCAAAATATCCTCTAGATTTCATCTATGGGAAAGATATTACAGTGGATGCACATAGTGATGTTGATAAATCAAAGAATTTAATTGAACAAATCGAGTTGGTAGATCAAACTCTGCAAGAAATTTTAGAAAAGAGCTAAGCCAAATACAAAACTAGGCATGACAAGCATCTTGTGAATCACAATTTTCAGGTGAGGGACAAAGTTTTGCTATACATCATCAAAGAAAGGTTGCAAAGAGAAGGTAAAAATCTCAATTTGATCTAGTATGGTCCATTCATAATCTTAGAAAAGATTGGAAATAATTATTTTCGATTAGATTTTCTTCCTTATATGCAAATCTATTATGTTGTAAATTATGAAAATTTGAGATTGTATGAATCTCCTATGATCATGGATCAAGAGGACTACCTTCATGTGGGGCTCAAAGGGACCAATCCAAGAAAATCATGATGGATATAGATCCAGAAGGTGATGGAGCTTTACCCTAACTTATTTCATAGTAGTATCAGACTTTTGGTGGTCCAAAAGATTCAAGTGGGGAGGAGTGATACAAAGGATCCAAAAGAGGCTCAAAGTTCTAGAAAATGCTCAAAATTCAAATTTCGCAAATGAATGTGAAAATAAGATCATACATAGTGGTCATCTATCTGATTCCAATGGAACTTGAATGGGGAAAAACAAAAATCGTATGAAAAATTTATGCAAGGTTAGTTCAGGTTGAAATAGAGGAAAAAGTAAAAGGTCAATAGGTCAAAGGTCAACATTTAGTCAACAATCAGGATTTGGTCAAAGGCCACATGGAAATTTGACAGAGATCATCGAAAATACTAATGGGAGTTCGACATGTGGTATTTGCGGAGGTTGACAATTGTTGTTTTTCGATTGGTTTATTGTGGGCCAATCCTGTGGTGCCATGTGGCCCACTCAGGAAAGGCCATATGGCTTGGTTTTACAAGTTTTTTTTTTTTTTTGTTGAGCTCCATCAAGATCAAACCCCAGACCTATTGGTTAACACTTCTCTACCTTACCATTAGAGTAACATAAATTCTTGAGATGTAATGGGTGCATATCTCTATTTATAGTTTATCGACTCCAAGATTGGGGGAAGGGATATGGTGGGAGCCCGCCATATCCCAAGGTATGCTAGTGGTGACATAAATACAATATATCACTGTGGTGGGTTATGGGTGTGGCATTCAAGTCATATACAACAAACCCACCCAAAATTAAAATATTTATGATATATTTTCCCAAAAATCATTCAACGCACCAAATGTGGATTGAAAACCAAACCTCCACCTTTTTAACGGGAACCATAAACCAGTCCTCCTATGTGAGTTTTGTTGAATAGTTTGTAGAAAAAAAGTATTTTAAGTTATAGACAAATATTATATTTGGCCTAATTTTTCCTTGAAAAAGCCAAATTGAGCATTTCAAAAGCCAAAATAGGGGTTTTTGGGCCTTCTGAATGCATTGGAAGCATTGTTTTGATGATTTCGAGCTTGTAGATAGATTTAATTGAGGATATTATAATATTAATAAAGAGGTCACTCTAAAATCAGACCGTGAGACGTAGCCTAGGAGGGGTGAACTTGATTATCAAATTTATTATTATTATTATTATTATCTTGCTTCTATTTTTCAATCTCCATTATTTTCTTTTGCTGCAACAATTTCGATTTGTTCGATAACAATACATAAACCAAATTGTAATTCGTTCAATAATACCATCATTTCATTTCTGGATCAAACTTAAAATTAAAAAGTTCCTTTGTGTAAAGGTGTAAAATTGGAATTAGGTATATGAAAACTCCTCACTCGAAAATTATTTTAAGTTAAAATATCTCTGACAAATTGGTTTACAAAAAATATATACCCATAGGGAAGGAGAATGAAAAATCAATGTTGTCAGATGATATCCAATGATCAACCAAGTAATTATTGTTATTTTTTAATTTTGATGTGGATAATTCTATTTATTGTGTGAAATATTGAGTATATAATTGTATTGGGTGCTTCAAATTTCCATGCAGCATAATGGAAATTTTGGGTCTCTGAGGGATTTTTTACTGTGCATAATCTATTTCCACTATAAAGACAAAATTCAAGAACTCTCTCATATTTTTTTGAAAGAAATAGCCATATTCTAACAACTTTCTGCCATCGGTTAGACAACATGGTATTTGTATGTGGTGTATGAAAGATATATTTTCCTTTTTTTCAAGTTGAGTTTAAATTTGGTTCAATGAAAAAAATGATTTGTATATGTGTTGGATACTGTAATAGGAATTATGCTAAGCTCTTGGAGTTTTAAGACTGCTTCGAATGGTATTTATTTATACTAACAAGAAGTTATATATATATATATATATATAAGTAGTTTTCTTATACAACTCTAATGGAAAATGATGGATACCCATAGACAGATGGACGTTGCCAACCATTTTAAAAGATAAAATATCATTTTGTTCCCTATTGCTTGACAGGGAGGGAATGAGGCTGTAATTTGAATTATAAAAATTTGTAAGTGTGATTATGTTGATAGCAACTATACGAGGAATTATTCTCATGCAATTTTAGTGAGATTTATATTGAAATTGGAAATAAGAAATATTGATAATGGCACCAAGAAATGGCACCAAGAGGGATTCTAATTTAATTTTCCCTTAATTAAATTAGAATAGAA
Organism: Pinus albicaulis; assembly: GCA_034641835.2. Classification (NCBI taxonomy): domain Eukaryota; kingdom Viridiplantae; phylum Streptophyta; class Pinopsida; order Pinales; family Pinaceae; genus Pinus; species Pinus albicaulis. The sequence continues at coordinate 913,640,068 of CM076581.1, forward strand.
ATTGTAATTTAATCTCATGACAACTTGTATTAGTTATCTAAGTCTGGAAGACTTTTTTAGCTTATGAAATTTGAGTTGAGGGTCATATAGGAGGCATGTAGATTTCTCCCATGATTTTTGGGGGTCCAGATATAGTTATTTGTGAGTTATAATTAGTTAACTCAATTAATTGGGTTAAAATCAGTTTAACTAGTTCTAACAGAGATATGAGTTAGTGATATCTCCAATGAATTAAATATGATTAATTCACATGTAGTGATCAACCAGATAAATGATAATTCACTATAAATAGTTTTTGCATGTGAGTTATAAGGATGGCTCAGTTGAGTTTGAGGTTGAAGGGAAGATAACTATAAGTTATATAATTAGAAAACTATACAGGTCATACATGAGTTCATTAGGATACCTTGAGGGAATTGCACAATCAATTGTTGGGAATTTTCCTAATTAACAGGGGCTCAATTAGCCCAAGAATCCATAAGAAAGGGAGGCGAGGCCTAGGCAAGAAAAAGGTTAAATATTAGACCAAAATTTCTTAGATCACAAGCCAAATTCATACAAGATCAGAGTGAGAGAGTCAATAGAGTGCAGAGGCTTCTCAGTAAGAGGAATAACATTGCATTGTTTCATGATCTTGATTTAATGCAATATACATATAGCGGGGTTTTGAGCAGTGTTCTTTCCCCAAATACATATTGTGTTGTGTGATCGTTTATTTATTTCTCTTACTTTTTATGTGATTCTGTGATCATGTTTTGTTTCTGAAAATTGTAGAAGGATTCAGTATTTTGTTTTAGTACATTACAAGATCGGATTGAATCCCTTTGATAGATTTTCTACATGGTATCAGAGTACCAGGAATCATTATAGAAGAGAATAACTATAGTTTGTTTTGAATAGGTACATCAAATTTGAATATGTTTTCTTTAGGACCCAAAAATAGATCAAGACGTATTTCAATGGCTTGATAGTTGAATTTTATGTTGAGAAAATTTCGAATTACATATCATGGAAGGATGGATGGAGGCAGTGTTCGAGGACAACGAACTGGAGAAATTCATAGAAAGTGATATTCTTGAGCCCGCAATAGAATTTTCTCAACTTATTGATGCATGGAAGAAGGTATAAAAGGCGAGAAGGATATTATTAGAGGGAGTTTAAGATCATATTATCTCCAATATTCATGGGAAGGAGACTCCATATGCTATGTGGAAGGCCTTGACAAATATGTTTCAAAATAGCAACGACCACAGGAAGTTGGCGCTGAAAGACAAGCTCAGAAATAACAAGATGGAGGAGGGCGAGCTAATACCAAAATACTTGACTAGTTTCACTCAATGTTGGGATGAACTTCGAAATATTTGTGTCATAGTAGCCCAGGATGATATAGTGATCCTGGTTCTTCTAGGACTTCCCAAGAGCTGGCATAGTTACTTGGACTCTTTGAATGGGAGGGAGAAGCTACCAGACTGGGAGAATTTGTGGTTTGTCTTGATACAAAAAGAGATGAGGAAAAGCAGTAGAGATAGGACCTCCAACACCAACAAAGAAGAAGGTTTTTCATTGTTTATAAAAGGAAAGAAAGCTAAGGGAAAGAAGTTCCAAGGCCAAGGGGACAAGAGATACTTTTCCAATGTCAAGTGTTTTCACTATCTTGAATACAAGCACTATGCCATGAAATTTCTACATGAGAAGGCAACCAAGAAGGAGCCTGCAGTTGCAGCAGTAGGTGAATCTCTAGCTTCTCAATTTGAGCATGATTTTACTCTCATTGCATGCATGTCCAACATTGTAATGGGATGCATGTGGCATCTAGACACGGTTTCCTCATTCCATATTATGGGGAATATAGATATCTTCAGTGACTTGGAGGAGAAGGACCTACAACAAAACATAGAGTTTGGAGATGACAGGAGGTATAGCGTGAATGACATACATACAATTACCTTTGAGTGGGAGACCATCTCCCCTCTTAGAGTAAAAAATGTTTTGTATGTTGCAGGATTAAAGAAGAATCTTATATACATAATGGTATTGGAATACAATGGTCATGATGTCATATTTAGAAAAGGAAAGGTGTTCCTTAGACACATCACCGTGGGATGGGTGGAATAGATCGGTGTATGATTCAAGAACTTGTATGCTCTCGAGGTTGAAGATGCATCCAAATATTTTAGGATAAAAGAAGAGGTTAGTGACTTAGAGGTTGATAGGGGGCATAAATTATCTGTCAACATGTAACCTCCGAAGTAGTCTAAAAACGTTATGGAGTAGCCACAATTGGAGAGGCAGAGAGGAGACTGAGAGGAGGTGTCCACTCAAGTAGATACCTCTAGTAGGGGCTAATTTATAACTAGCTAGGAAGATAGAGCACATGCAGCCACACCTCCAGGAGAGAGTTTGGGCGATGTGAATACATAATCTCAAGAGAAGAAATTTGGGAAGGGTCCATTGAGATGGTGTGTCTAATGGATCAAACCTCACTATAGCTGGCCCACAGTACACAGTAGTAGGATGGATCAGTAGTGATTGATGTAGTCATATATCAAAGTGAAATATGTTATATACTCTAGCTCATATCAAAGTTCCAAGCAGTGTATATGGCACAGATGTAGAGTCAACAACAACACAGAGTGAGTCAGTAGACAGTGCAGTAACTAGTAGTAGTCAGAGACTTTGAAGAAAAATTCATCATACTGATTTAGTTTGGATGTTTTTCCATTTCAGAAGTTGTAGGATTAAACAACAATAGAAGAAGTGTTTCATGTAGAGCATCCCAAAGGTACCGTATCGAGATACATTGAATTCCTTTCTTATTGAGAGGGAGTGTTAAAATTGGAAACAAGAAATATTAAAAATTGCACCCATAAATGGCATCAAGGGGGCTTCTGATTTAATTTTCCCTTAATTAAATTGAAGGACAAATTGTAATTTCATCTCATGACAAATTGTATTAGTTAATTGAGTCAGGAAGATTTAGTTAGCTTAGGAGATTCGAGTTGAGGATCAAAGAGAAGGCATGTAGAGTTATCCCATGGTTTTAGGGGGTCGAGTTATATTTATTTGTGAGTTGTAATTAGTTAACTCAATTAATTGAGTTAGAATATGTTTAACTAGTTCTAATTGAGAGATGAACTGGTGATAGGTTGAATGAATTATATCTGATTTAATTCACATGCAATGATCAATAAGATAACATATAATTCACTATGAATAGTTGTTTCATGTTAGTTCTAAGGAAGGCCTAGTTTAATTTGAGGTTAAAGGGAAGATAACTATCAGTTATATAATTATAAAATTGTACAGGTCATGAATGAGCTCATTAGGATGCCTTGAGGGAATTACGCAATCAATTCTTAGGAATTTTCCTAATTATTAGGGGCTCAATTAGCCCAGGAAGTTTTAAGGAAGGAATGCCAGGGATAGACAAGAAAAAGGTTAGACATTGGACAAAAATTTCTTAGATCAAAAGTTAGATTCGAGTAGGATCAGAGTGAGACAATCACAAGAGTGCAGATGTTTCACAATGAGAGGAATAACATTGCATTGTTTCATGATATTGAATTTATGAAATATATAGATAGCGGGGTATTGAGAAGTGTGCTTTCCCCAGATAGATATTGTGTTGTGTGATTGATTTTTTATTTCTCTTACTTGCTATGTGATTGTGTGATCGTGTTTTATTTCTAAAATTGCAGAAGGATTCAATATTTTTTAGTAAATTACAAGATCAGATTGAATCTTGTTGATAGATTTTCCATAATATTCATACTTTTGAAAAACAAAAAAATCAAAATTTATTTAGGAGGAGGAACTGGTAAAGAGAAATCACAGACACAGATGATACAATCTTCCTTCAATGTAGGAGTAGAGGGAGGCTCCAAGATAGTAGAGATCGCCTAAAAGAAGAGGGTGCACTTGCCGAAATTGAGGAATAAAATTGTTGAGGTATAAAAGGTATCTTTTTAACACCTATTTATCCTACATTAACTATCAATCCGAGAACGAATTTTTGTTTCAAGAGTGTACTCTGTTTGAGGCTGCAATTGAGCTCTGATTAATGTTGTGAGAGATGTAGTATAGTATTCTAAATACAAGAGTAAACGGATGCTTGAAAAGAAATATAATTACAATAACATAAATTAAAAAAGCTCTGAAATATAACTATTCACTCTGCATAACATCAATCAAGGATACAATAGCAATAACTCATTCCTTTAGAAATTGATGCAACTGAAATCACATTGGAACAAGGCAATCAATATGGGAACTTGGAAGAAATAACCAATGTTCTCTACAGGTAACAGTCCTGCTCTTTAAGCAATCAAAGTGAAATCAAAATTGAACTAACTACTGTTGGAAATAAACTAAGAAGAAATTCTTTTAAAAGAAAAATTGGAAATGAACAACAATCTGTAATTTAATATCTACATGCATACACAACAAACTGTAAATAAACAATCTTTCTGCAATCTGAAACTAACAAATTAGAAATTAATAGCACACTCGAATTGAACAGCAATTGCTAACTAATGAATCTGAATAGCAGGCATGAGCTTAAAGAAATCAAACAGAAAATCCTATTAAACACCAACCTTGTCGACAACAAACGTTATTAAGTAACAATCGAAATGAACAATAATCAAATGGAACAACAAACATAGTTAAATATGGAACAACAACGCTTTATAAGTGATAGCAAGATGAATAATATAGGAATCACGATTCTTGTTGAAATGGAACAACAATGCAACTCATTAGCGCACACTGCAATCCAATAAGAAATTCAACAATACTTAAGTAACTCTGCAATCGTAATGAAACCAAACACAATTATCACACAACAATAATTAAAGGATAGAAATACAAACAATAGAACGATTCCACTAGGGCCGAGCCCTTAGCACCAGTGAAACACTGCCGAGTTACATCAGAGCTTGAGAGATGAAATAAAACACGTCTTTATATTAATTGAACATAAAAGTGTTTACAGCGACCGCTCTCTGATCACGAGATTCAATAAAATGCAAAATTGCAAAAGGAATGTTTTAATCAAATGATTCGACTCCCTACAATCTCTAAAGGTGTTGCCTTATATAACAAACTCGACAGACAAGACAAGGAATGAGATAAGGTTTGAACAGCGATCCATTAGGATCGAAGGATCCAGAGGGATTCGCTTCCCTTCTTTCTTTAGCTATCACTTGATTTCCTTTGACTAAAGCTGAGTTGTCCCCTGTCTTCTCTTAGCAATGCGTTCAGATTTTCTTCTCTTTGGGAGGCTTTGATCTATCGCTGGAGGAACAAAATTTACTCTTGCTTTAGCCTCGCCTCTGGTATAGCTATTCACCTCGCTTGATTCCTATTTTTAACAATAAAAGGCAGTTTTTAGTTAAATTTTACAATAAACATAAGTCTTTACAATTCTACCACAATTCTTGTAATAAGTCACCTTTCTAAAGTAAAAAGAATTATGTTTAAAGTAAAATAATGAGAAAACACATAGTGAATTCATACCTTTTCCAACGCTCAACATACCCCCCTGCTTACCCTCTTTCATGTCCTCATGAAAACCATAGTTTACATGCAAAGCAATTAAAGAATAAGCTAGAGAATGTTTTTCATCAAAAGGCCTAAAACCATGCATTGTAGCTAAAGCTTCGAAGACATGCCCTGTTTGTCCTTTGGGTATTTCATAAATGGTTTTATAATATATAGCAGGATACCATGCAATGGGGCTTTGAAACCTATACCCTATCCAGAATGGGCCTTCCCTCAAAATGAGGTTGCTATAGAGAACCAAGCGGTCTGCAACTAATCCAAAATTTTTATAGTTAAATGGTTCTCTATTTTGAATATTCTTATTGGAAATTCCCCATTGGACCTTAGCTTCTATGTAGGCCTGGTTTCTAGTAGACATAAAATATTCTATTCCATTCAAGACAATTGATTTATGGACAGGCCCCAATGCTTGGATAACACCTTCTCTTGTCATCAAATTCTTCTGCCTAGCCCATAATTGTAACGAGTGTTTTGGTTCACTCCTAACCCACAAGTCTAACTCATTTTCCTACCTTTGAAAAGCATTATAGGCTTTGAGCCATTTCAACTGATTAACAGCAAAGGAAATAAATGCTTGGTATTGGATGTCACCCACAAAAGGGTTGGGATTTGTCTCCCTATCATTTTTCAATATGAGATTATGCAAATAGAACTCACACAGGAAACGTTGTACCTTAACCCCATAGAGTTTGCAACATGTCACAAAATCATCTATAGTGTTTAACTCTATAGATTTTCCTGCCCTAACTGCTTTAATATTTAACTGTAAATATCTCTCTAATAAAAATAAAGCATAATTCTTGGCAGGGCATCTACAAGCTAAAACATCTATGTATAATGAGCAGAGAGTATCCATTTGATTTTGGACTATTTTTAATTTATTCATTACCTTTTCAACCTTCTCCTCTACCTTTCGACACTTCTCATAAGCTTCAACCTCTGCTACATGGATGATCTTCATCTACTGCTGCAACTCCTGGTATTTTCTTCTACACACAGTGTCTTCCTCAATTTTTTCCCTTTTCTGTTGAGCCTGTGCCAACTCCTCTTGGAGTCTGGCTAATGTAGGATCACTAAAAGTGTTTTGACTACCGGCTTGTGAATTTTCACTTGAGGTTGCTCCATTTGGAACAGCTACATCTGGAACAGTTGCCTGATGTTTTGTGTCTTGATGATTAGGCTTAGCCATAGTCTCTACAACTTGGGGCTTTGTTTTAGTGGCCACTTTCCTCTTTTTCGGTGCTCGTTTGGTGACTATGATTCTTTTCTTTAGGGTTAGTTTGGGTATTTATTTCATTTTAAGAACCCTATGGTATTCCTAAGTTGTTCCACTAGCCTCTGAAGCTTCATTCATTCCCTCTAAAGTTTTTCAAGTTCAGTTACTTTCTTCCTTTTCCTTGATGGAACGATTGTTCCTTTTTCTGAACCCAATTGCTCAGCGGGGGTTTTCTCCTTAGCAGTCGTGCCTTCAGTTGGGCTTGCTTCTATGTTTTCCTCTTGGAGCACTTCTTCAGTGTTCATATGCTCCCGGCTACATTTTACAGGGGTAATACCCTCAATTGGCTCTGTTGTTCCTTGAAATTTTTCAGTTTGGAACACTGCTTCATTGTTCACCTCTTCCTGTCCATACTTCTCAGGGTAAGTAACCCTAGCTGATTTTGCTGTTTCATTAGGGTTTCCTCCTTCTATTTCATTCGGAATTCCCTCAGCCATTTCTTTATTGGCAACATATTTCTCCTGCAATTGGTTGATATCAACATTAAGCTCTAGTGGGCTGTGGGGCTGCACATATTCACTCATATTGGTAAAATTTTGGGCCAATTGGCCTTCTTGCAAAGGTCTTTGTGGTAAACTTGCAGTGGTGTTTTCAGGAGGCTCTACTCCTTCTCCTTCACTGATGTGATTCTCTTCGTTCTTCTCACATGTATGGTAACTACCTTTTTCCTCATCAGAGTAGTGAATTTATCCCTCTATACTAGTATGATGACTTCCTTCTTCTTCCTCATTTTCCTCTTCTTCATCGTTTCCTTCTCCTGCGCTGCTTTGTTTCTCACCACTGGTGTGGTGGCTCATTTCTTCTTCATCCTCATCAGTATGAGGACTCCCTCCTTCCAATTGTAGGGGTTGTTCATCCTTTGAGGTGGGAAATTCCAAGGGCTGGCTACTGCTACCTAGAATGCCTTCTATCATTCCTCTACTTCTTTTTGAATGGGAGGACTGTCTAGGTTTTGGTGGCTCTGCTTCCGAGCTAGCCATTCTCTTTTGTTTTGGGGTAGGTAAGGCTAATTCTCCATCAATCGAAAATATTAGTTCTTCCCAATTGTTCTATTATTGAGCAAGGCTATGACTTACTATTAATCTGATTAAGCAATGGTGGCTTACCACCATGTCTTTGTGCCGAGATTTTTTTATACTACGTGCAACATCATGCAGTAAGGAATTTAAAAATGCAGGCAAGTTTACAACACATTTTTTCTTTAATACTGCCAATAACATAAGATGGCGAGGTCTTACCATGTCTTTCCTTCCATCACATGTTATATAGGCCTGCACTACCTTTGCCAATTTTGTCCATGGTTCTCCCAATGATGTCAGCTAAACTCCTTTGCCTTTGACGACCAATGTATGTCCTTCTTCCTGGAAAATTTTCATGGCTTCTTGAAGCCTGACCTTCTTATGTGTCCATACGGTTCCTTGCGCTGGTAGATCAGACACCTATGCAATTATTTCATCTGTTACTGCTATCTGTCTTCCTCTAACCATGGAGTATCCTTCCTACAAATTCTGTAAAAACTCAATAGCTACTATTTCATGAGGTTGTTGTAGCCTTGTAAGGTATGTAGTCCATCCCAATTTTTCCATAATTTCTCGTGTAGCATCAGAAAAAACTAGCACTTGCGGCTCGCTACGAATTGGTCAACATCCCATGTTCTCTGCACACTGTTACTTCTTTACAAACACATAGTAATGTAATGGAACAACACAACATAGTAGATTGGAATAATATCGTTAAGTTTTTGTTATTCCATAGAATATAGAGATTTGATTGTGTGCAGGTAAAAAAATATAGGGATTTGATCTGCATGCAGTGATTAAGAGGCATCTGCGCCCCCGCCTAGAGGATGATAGGTCATCCTCGACCGTCAAATAAGAGAGGAAAGTATTGCACAACAGTTGTATAGCAGGAAAAAGCATGAATACTTATGATACAATCACTCAAATTATTGCATTACTGAAATCGATGCATGTGATTAAATCATAAATAGATATAGAAACGTTTGTAATGATTTAAAGATAAGGAAAAGGGACAGCTGATGTGAACGCAAGTACTAATGCACTTATTACCCACTCAAACTAATGTGATCGATTTATGATGAATTTGATGTATAATAGGTTCAAAAACAAGGGTTTAGGAATCATAATTTCTTTTGATATTTAGATCGAGATATAGGAAAAAGGGTTTAACATTACTATTGATTTGTAAAAATTTGACTCCAATACCATCAGTAGAGCTCTGTTTCCCATAGGTGTCCATAATCTTGACAAAGTTGCTTTCCCACGCTTGGAACCATTGTCCTTTATTTATGCCTAGGGAAGTGCTCTTTGATGTCATAATGGAGGCCATTGTGCTGGCTTGGGAACCAGATAAATCACAATGCCATTCACTGGAAAAAAGTGAAAAGTGGACAGGCCGGCTTGTGATGAGACCTCCTGTTCCAAGGACTTTTTAGTTTTTTTTTTTTTCAATTGTCCATTGGACCATATCCCTGGTGTGGTGGCCATGATGGGAATGCCACTTCACTCCTTCCTTATGATCATGGTAGGTTGGCTCTTGATGAGACCCCCTATCCTCCATTTGCCATATCATAGAATTGTTAGTGATATATATAGGTTTTTTTTTTCATATAGCACTTTCATACTTATATATAAAGGATGGCTCAGCACTCCTTAAGAGTAGGTATGGTGGAAGAAGTCTAAACATCTCAATAGAAAATAATATGCCCTTATTCTTTCTCAATAAGTAAAAATCAAAGAAAGTTATAAAGATTTGGGGAAGAACCAACATGATAAAGATAATCGATCATATTAATTTTAGTGATAGTAAGATAGCAAAGTAATATTAGTGGTTATGTCCTTTTTTCTTTTTCTTCTCATTACAAAACAATTTCTCAAAAAAATGACAATTTCTTTCGATTTGTTGATTCCAGTAAGCTTTAATTTGTGTGATCTTGTATAAATAGTATGTTTGCCTTTAGAAGAGTAATTAGAAACCCTCAAAATAATGTTCTAAAAAAAGGAAAAATAATACACTCAAAAAGTGCCTTTCCTTTGGAAAGGAATAGCAGAACAATCTATGGAAATGTTGTTCCTTTGGAAAGGAACAGCAAAAAAAATCTACGAAATTGCTGTTCCTTTTGAAAGGAACAACAAAAACAATCTGCGAAACAATAAAAATAAACAGCACAACTGTTGTTCCTTTCAAAAGGAACAACAAAAACACTCGCAACCAAGCTTTTGCTCCTTCCGAAAGGAAAAAATAAAATGTTGTTCCTTTGGAAAGGAACAACAAAAATTCACAATAAGCGAAATAAAAAGAGTTTGAAGAAACATAATTGCATAAAAAAAAAGCAAGCAAAGTAAATAAACAATATTTATGTACAAATTTCAAAGGAAATAAATGATTTAATGAATGGGTGCCGAGGAGGATTTATCCCCTTCAGCAAGAATTTGCATGGTAGAATATTCCCGTAATTGTTTGTAGAAGGATTCTCGAGTAAGTGGTTTATGGTAAAGTCGCACTTGATGACCGTTTACTTTGAAGGAATGTCCAGATCCATCAATGGCGGTTAATGTAATGGTGCCATTATCATGCACTTTTTGAATCTCGTAAGGTCCAAGCCATCGTGTCTGGAGTTTCCTCGGAAAATCCTGAAACCTGGAGTCATATAGGAGTGCCAAATCTCCTTCGTGGAAGATTTTTTCTTTGTTGAGGGCGCAGTGCCATTTTTCTCTCTGTTGTTGAATTAACGCAGTGTGCTGAAGATCAGAGAGCCTAACTTCATATAACTCATTGATTTGTTGTAATCTTTTGGCCTGGGCTTCATTTAAATCTAGACCCACCTTCTGGGCTATTCTTAATGTCTGAATTTCAAAATCTATTGGAAAGATGGGCTCTTTTCCAAATACCAATTGATATGGTGAATGCCCCATAGTACTTCTCCATGTTGTTCGGTATGCCCACAAGGCTTCTAGAAATATGTAAGCCCAGTCACTTTTGTGTGAGGCAACTGTTTTTTTCAATACAGATTCGATCACTTTATTCGTGCTCTCTACCTAGCCATTTGACTGTGGGTGGTATGGGGTTGTAATCTTGTGCTGAATGTGGTAATTTTGTAATGTTTCAGTGAGTTTATTACCTACAAACTATGGTCCTCCATCTGTGATTATGTCCCTTGGGAGGCCATATCACACAAATATTTGGAAAAGGAATTGTATTACAGAGTCCTCTTTAGCTTTCGAAAGTGCCTTTGCTTCAACCCATTTAGTGACATACTCGGTTGCAACTAGGATGTATGTTCTTTGGTTTGATGGGGGGTTAATGGGGCCAAAAAAATTGAGTGCCCAACATTCAAATGGTTCAATTACTAGTTGTGGGTTCATAGGCATTTAATCGGACTGTCCAGGGTGACCCACCCTTTGGCAGCTATCAGAGGCCTATACAAATTTTTTAGCATCTTTAAAAATGGTAGGCCAATAGTAGCCTGTCTGTAAAAATTTATGAGAGGTTCTACGATCTACAAAATTTTCGCCACATATCTCATCATGGCATGCTTTCATAATATCAAATACTTCATCTTCCCAGACGCATCTCCTGATTTGCATATCTGACCCTATATGAAACATGTAGCCCCCAATCCAAGAGAATCGGGTACTATGTTGTATTATATTCTTTCGTTCGTTAAGGGTTATATGTTTAGGTAATTTACCTAATGCCAAATAATTTTCTATATCAGCATACCATGGGGTTCTGACAGTAACAACGAAGAAATGTTCATCTGGGAAGTGGTCTTCGACTGTTGCTGCATCTGTTGGCTTTGGCATTCATGATAGGAAATCAACTATAGGGTTCTCTTTTCCAGGTCAATCTTTGATTGTAATATCAAATTATTGCAATAAAATCAACCATCTTGTCACCCTTCCATTTGTAATAGGTTTATTTGCTAAAAATTTAATGGCAGAGTGATCGGTATATAAAACTACAGAATACCCAGTTATATAATGTCTAAAATTATTTATAGCATGTACTACAACTAAAAATTCCTTCTCAGTCACATTATAGTTTAGTTCAGCAGGAGATAGATTTTTGTTGATATAATATATTGCATATGGTTTTTTATCTTCTTCCTGCCCAAGCACTGCTCCAATCACTGTGTCTGAGGCATCAGATGAAATTTGGAATGGCAAATTCCAATTCAGGCCCCTCAGCACTGGGTCTGTTGATACAAGATTTTTCAGATCCTTGAAAGCATCGTCACATTTATCTGTCCAAATAAAATCAATATTTCCTATTAGTGCATATAAAGGTGCAGCTATTCGAGAATAATGTTCTATAAATATCCTATAATAACTGGAAAATCTAAGAAATCTACGTACCTCTATTTGTGGTGGGTGTAGTTATTAACAAAATTATCTGAATTTTGGCCGGATCCACCTGAATTCTAGCTGCTGAAATATAATTTCCTAAGATAAGTCCTTTGGTCATCATCATATGACACTTTTCATGGCTTAAACAAAGCCTAGTGTCAATACATCTTTGCAACACCTTTTCTAAATTTTCTAATGCTTGCTCAAAATCATCTCCGTAAGGTGTGAAGTCATCCATATATACTTTGAGCCCTTCATTTATTAAATCTGAAAAGATGCTGAGAATGGCCCTTTGAAATGTATCAGGGGCGTTGCATAAGCCAAAGGGTAAGACTTGGTAGGAAAATGTCCCCCAAGGACAGGTAAAAGTAGTTCTGTCTTGGTCCTTACGGGCAATTTGGATTTGACTGTACCCACTGAAGCCATCGAGGAAAGAAAAGAATTTATTTCCTTCCAATGTATCTAATACTTGGTCAATGAAAGGAATGGGAAAGTGGTCTTTTTGGGTTGCTTTGTTGAGTTCTCGGTAATCTACGCATATTCTCCACTTCTCATTCTTCTTTGGTACCACTACTAATAGGGAGACCCACTTGCTATCAGATATTGGGTAAATGAAATTAACATCCAACAGTTTTTGTAATTCAGCTTTCACAATATATTTAAGGTGATGGTTTAGTCTTCGTTGGGGTTGGAGAATGGGTCTCGCGTCCTTTTTGGTATAGATGTGGTGTGTACATAACTGGGGGTCAATTCCCTTCATGTCTGGATAATCCCATGCAAAGGCTGCTTTATATTTTTGTAGTAATTGGACCGTCTTTTTTTCTTGTTCAGCAGTCAGACTTTTGTTAATGTTTAAATTTTTTCCTGGTTCAATTTCTACAATATTAATATTGTACATAGAAGTAGTGGGTAATATTTGATCAAGAATGTCTTTTAGAGGATCTTCTTCTTCTTTATTATCAAATGCTGCCTTGATCATGTGACATTGTAGATGGGATCTGATTTGTGGTTTGTTAATAAAACTATTAATGATATCATCCTCTGTTTGATCTTTAAAATCGAGGGCATATTCTATGGTTAGAGGTGATCTCATATTTTCCATAAGATATGATACAGGTTGTTTCCTTGTTTCGATTATTGATAGGCATGGTTGGGCTGGGGGATATAAAGCTAAATTCTTGACATAGTTTCCCCTTGTTATTGTCATGTTGCTTTGTCAGCAGCCAATATAAGCATCGGCAGTTGCCAACCAAGGTCTACCTAGAATTAACGGGTGTCCATCTAGCCAGTTCTTTGGGTTGATAACCAAGAAGTCAGCAACGTATTCCCAGGAATTTACGGATACCATTACATCTTGTAGTGTACCTTTTGGTTTGACTATCGATCGGTCAGCCAATTCTAATAAGGTTGTTGTTGGTTCTAATGATGTAATGCCAAGTTTTTGACAGGTGGTGGTTGTTAGGATATTGATTGCAGCTTCCAAATCAACTAAGGTATTTGGGAACAATTCCCCATCGATTTGCACCGTTACTATAGGATTTCTTGGGTCTTCATATTTTACAAGTGTTTCCATTGCTGATAATAAGTCAGATATAGTACCGACTATTTGGACAGTTGGATTAGTTGTTGTTCTCCTCTTTGGCTTCTTTCTACACAGTTCCTTAATGGTTTTTGTATAAATAGGGATGTCTTGGATAGCTTGAAGGAGAGGGATTCTTATAAACAATTTTTTAAATTTTCCCAGAAGATCAAAATTAGGATATTCTAATGGGTGAGGTATGATTAATCATTCTGGGAATGCTGGAGAAGAGGTGATTGCTTGTCGTGGAGTTTGATGTTGATTTTGTTGAACCACCTTCTCTTTTTGCAATGTTTTTTCTACAGGTAACAGATCTTCAGTGTGAACATTTTTGTCTCCCTCTATTTCTACTCTACGCCCAGACCTCAATTGAAGGTCATTACACTCCCTTAGTTCAGTTTCTAATTCTGGTGGTTCCATTATTTGGACAGACTGAACTGGCCTATTATTTGGGTTTGGGTTGGGTTGGGCTGGGAGTTGTGGTCTTAAATTGGTCTGGGGGTTTTGTGGTAATGTATAGGGAGCTAGCAATGTAGGTTGAGAGAGGGGAATTTTTCCAGCTGGCCGATTTGTAAGTATTTTCTAGTTTAACTTCCAGTCTTGACTCTTCGAAGTAGAGGGGGACCATTATGTTGGATAAGCATTGTTTTGCCAAAACAGTGGGCAAAAAGGAAAATTTGGCCAATTAGTTTGGTTTTTTTTATTTGGCCATGATGATGTAGGAAATGGCGGTTGTGACGAATTGGAGAAAGGTGGTTGATTTTTCCACATTCCATTATATTGCTGAGAATTATATTGAGGAGGCTAAAAAGAAGAAAATGGATCAGTTGGCATACTTGATTGTCATGGCTGCCATTGTCAACGCTGATTAAGTAAGCATACCACTTTTGATTCTTCTTTTTCCTCTTTACAGACTGATTTTAACCCAGGAAGCAAGGAACATCCTTCTCTGGGGTGGTATTTCATGCAAATGGCACAAAATTTAATTATATCCAACGAGCACTCTTTGTGGCTGTGTTTCTTCCTACATTTAGGAGAGGATATTACCAAATTTTGTTCTACTTCTGCTTTCTTTTGTTTGGCTTGCATAATTTCGAACTGCGTTGTTAGAGTCCCTAGAATATCTGTTTTAAAATCTTCCAGCAGATTGCCGATCTCTGCACGAGTTACACCTTCACTAGAGGTCTTATTATCCCTTGTGATCATGTCACGTTCTACTGATTTTAGTCTTGTATTTCCCCTCGAACTTCTGATAGACAAATCAATAATGTTAGCATAACTTTCTTGATATATTCACCTTTTCCAATAATATTCAATGTTTCCAGCCATTGATCCTTCATCCCCCTAATTAATGTAGTCTTCATCACATTATCAGGTAAGGGTAAAGATGCATAAGGAGATCTCTAGAGATTGTATTGAAATCGTTCCACATATTCTTCCAGAGTTTCATTGGGTTTTGTTGTCTTTTGAAATATTTCATCTTTTAGTTCCCGGGACTTGCAATAATCCTCATATTTCTTTAGAAACGCAGCTTTCATCTGATCCCAATCATTTATAACACCCCCACCTAGCCCCATAAACCATCGTAAGGCTGTTCCTTTTAATGTGGAAAGAAATAGTTTTAATTTTTGGGGATCAGTGGTATAGTCATACTGCCTGCATAATACATCGAATTCAAACAGAAATCATGTGGATCTTCCAATTTCAAGCCATGAAATGTAGGAATATGTTGAAGA
Organism: Pinus albicaulis; assembly: GCA_034641835.2. NCBI lineage: Eukaryota > Viridiplantae > Streptophyta > Pinopsida > Pinales > Pinaceae > Pinus > Pinus albicaulis. The sequence continues at coordinate 913,655,590 of CM076581.1, forward strand.
GGAATGGCTTTCATAGGTGCATTAACTGCAGTATCCATTATAGGATATTGTAGTGTGGAATTTTTCTGAGGTGTTTGTTGGTTCTGGTTCTGGTTTTGGGCCATTTGATCAAATATGTGCCAATATCCTTCTGGGATCTCAAGGGAATTCCTAGGTTGACTAGAAGGAGTAGGAATGACCTTGATAACACTCCCCTGATCTAGAATAATAAGTATTCCTTGCTAGCCTACTCTCTGAGGAGATTCAGGTCCTTTGTTTTGAATGAGGTTGACAACACTTCCCTTATCTAGGTTGCTCACAGTTTGGACTATTTCAAGAGGAGATTTTGGTTCTTCTGTTTCTCCTGTTTCCTCTTCTCTTTCATGGAGATTACTAGAGTTCCTTCTTGTGGAGAAATTAGGCAGGGATTATCAATTTGGTGGAAATCTTGCTCAAATCCTTCTGTTTGACTATGTATCTCAGCAAAGGCTATAGATGGTGACTCTGTGGCCTGAAGGGAACTAGTAGGTTGTCTAGAGACAACTTTCATAGGTCCTACTAATGGCTAAGATTCAGTCTTCTTAAGGATTTCGTCAATGAAAGTTGTTTTCCCAAGGGTCACCCGTCCCTTAGGTTTCTCGGATTTATGAGGAATTTTGTTTTGTTTAACTTTTCTATTCATTCAAAAGAGCAAGCCTTCATTCCTACCTAAAGAAAGAAGCTTACCCAGTTCTGATATGAAGTGGGCAATGACGAATTATGTTCCTTGCTCAGTGTGTAGTTTCTTACCTTCCGTCTTTAAAACCGAATTCTTCCCAAGCATAAAAAAAGGTCAAATGTGCATCACTCCTTCTAAATGGCATACAGTCTCCGCGGCAATGGCGCCAAAATGTTGAGGTATAAAATGTATCTTTTTAACACCTATTTATCCTACATTAATTATCATTCCGAGAATGAATTTTTGTTTCAAGAGTGTAATCTATTTCAGGCTGCAATTGAGCTAAGAGTAATGCTGTGAGAGATGTAGTATAGTATTCTAAATACAAGAGTAAACTGATGCTTGAAAATAAATCTAATTACAATAACATAAATTCCAATGCTCTGAAATCTAACTATTCACTCTGCAAAACATCAATCAAGGATACAATAGAAATAACTCATTCCTTTAGAAATTGATGCAACTGAAATCACATTGGAACAAGGCAATCAATCTGGGAACTTGGAAGCAATAACCAATGTTCTCTATAGTTGACAGTTCTGCTCTTTAAGTGATCAAAGTGAAATCGAAATTGAAATAACTACTGTTGGAAATAAACTAAGAAGAACTTCTCTTAAAAGCAATAATTGGAAATGAACAACAATTTGTAATTGAATATCTACGTGCATACACAGCAAACTGTAAATAAACAATCTTTCTGTAATCTAAAACTAACAAATTAGAAATGAACAACACATTGGAATTGAACAGCAATTTCTAACTAATGAATCTAAACATCAGACATGAGCTTAACGAAATCAAATAGAAAATCCTATTAAACACCAACCCTGTTGACGACAAACATTATTAAGTAAAAATCAAAATGAACAACAATCGAATGGAATAGAAAAAAGAGTTAAATATGGAACAACAACGCTTTATAAGTGATAACAAGATGAATAATACAGGAATCACGATTCTTGCTGAAATGGAACAACAATGCAATTCATTGACACACACTGCAATCCAATAAGCAATTCAATAGTACTTAAGTAACTCTGCAATCATAATGAAACCAAACACAATTATCACACAACAGTAATTAAAGGATAGAAATACAAACAGTAGAATGATTCCACCAGGGCCCGGCCCTTAGCACCAGTGAAACACTACCGGGTTACTTCAGAGCTTGAGAGATAAAATAAAATGCATCTTTGTATTAATTAAACATAAAAGTGTTTACAACGACCGCTCTCTGATCACGAGAGTCAATAAAATGCAAAATTACAAAAGCAATGTTTTAATCAAATGCTTCGACTCCCTACAATATCTAAAGGTGTTGCCTTATATAACAAACTCAACAGATAAGACAAGGAACGAGATAAGGTTTGAAAAACGATCCCTCAGGATCGAAGGATCCAGAGGGATTCGCTTCCCTTCTTTCTTTAGTTTTCACTTGATTTCCTTTGACTGAAGCCGAGCTGTCCCCTGCCTTCTCTTAGCAATGCGTTTGGATTTTCTTCTCTTTGGGAGGATTTTATCTATCGCTGGAGGAACAACAATTACTCTTGCTTTAGCCTCGCCTATGGTATAGCTGTTCACCTTGCTTGATTCCTGTTTTTAGCAATAAAAGACAGTTTTTAGTTACATTTTACAATAAACATAAGGCTTTACAATTCTACCACAATTCTTGTAATAAGTCACCTTTTTGAATTAAAAAGAATTATGTTTAAAGTAAAAGAATGAGAAAACACATAGTGAATTCATAACTTTTCCAATGCTCAACAAAATTGAGGCCTCCCATTCTCATAACCCGGACAAGGAAAATATGTTGTGTGACGAAGGCATATTGGGCTCTGCATTATATATGTATTTTAAAATTAAATTTTTATGGATTACGAAGTAAACATTAATGGACAAGCTCACAAAAAAATTAAATTTGTCCATTTTAATAATATTTCTTACTACATAAATGAAGGTGAGTTGAGTAGGTGAGAATCATTCTACTCAACCATTTAACATCATCTCAATTTATTAATCTAACATGACAAGTAAACTATTCTAAAGTAATGTAAGAAATTAGTGTAAATAAATTGAAGTTTTAGTAGGATTTTGAAAACAATTGGTGGAAATTTTTGGAATTCAAGTTTCAATATTTTGGGCGCTCTAGGTTTTTTTATGGTGATGATTCCATTTCCACTATCAAAAATAAGACACAAGCACTCTATAATTCAAACACTCCTACTATCAATTGTTTATTTAAAAAAAAAAAAACTAAAAATGACCCGAATTTTAATTGTCCTCACGAATATTACACAATGTCATAAACACATTATTAATTTACCTTATCATTTGAATCATATTATTAAATATTAAAAATATTATATTTTTAAATCATATTTTTTTTTTTAAATTTTAAAAATATATTATATTTAAAAACAATTAATAATACTTTATTAATTTAATATAAAAATTTTAATTACTTATAAAATTTTAAATATTAATTATTTTTTTAATGATATAATTTATTTGAATATAAATATTTAATTTTAAACTATTTTTAATAAAATTAATATATACATATATTCTTTGTATTTCACTTTTAATGGTGTTTGAAAACAATTATTTACCTCTTCTTCTCCATTAGTGTTTCATCTTGTGTTATTTCAACATAGTATAGTAAAAGATTGAAATATATGTTTACTCCCATGGTTCATGTTTCACATTGATTGAAATACCCTTATTATCTAAAGCATTCCAAATTCCTGTTCAATTAAACTTATGAAAATTTTTGTTCCTCTCTTCATTAATCATGATTGACGAGTGTTTTTCCATACTGGTTGATACTTAATTATTTCACCTTCAGCACCGATACTTGCACCTTTTGTACCTTTACATGCTCTATCACATTTAGATACCATATCTACACTAGAATGCGAACAATTTTTAATGCTTCACTCTCCACCTATGTAGTATGAACAATTGATGTAAGAGGAATTTTAAGGAACGTTACACTTATTGCTTGGAAACATAAAACCATTTTGTTAATTACTAATTTTTTTGTAGTTTGATTCTTCTTATTTAACCAAAATGCATCAATGCAACAAAATGTTTACTGGGATTTCTTTAAAAGTGTTTCTGATTTTCTTTATGTTGTAGGTCTAAAGTTTTACAGAAATTAGTTTGCGCTCCTACTTATACATAAGGTCCAAAATCCATCTATATAATTTTTAAACAGGAATTCATTAATCATTATTGGTTCATGCTTAATTCTTCCACCTTTAACTAGCTTCACAATCATATTTACATGCAATATCTACCATAGAATGCACACAATTTTTAATGCTTCACTCTCTACCTGTGGTAGGTAGGTCTAAAGTTTACTGGGATTTCTTTAAAAGTGTTTGTGATTTCCTTTATGTTGTAGGTTTAAAGTTTTCCAGAAGTTAGTTTGCACTCCTACTTATACTTAAGGTCCAAAATCCATCTATATCATTTTTTAACTGGTATTTTTCCATACTGGTTCATGCTTAATACTTCCACCTTCAAAATCATATTTGCATGCAATATCTACCATAGAATGCACACAATTTTTAATGCTTCACTCTCTACCTGTGTAGCATGAACATCTTTTGTAAGGGGAATTCTAAATAATGTTTCATTTATGGCTGGGCAGCGTACAATCATTTTGTTAATGAATAAGTTGTTGGTAGCTTGATGCTTCTGATTGAACCAAAATGCATCGATGTAAATACAAATTTTATTTGCATATCTTTAAAATTATTTCTGAGTTCCTTACGGTGGAGTTTTAGAGATTTCCAGAAGTTAATTTATACTTAAGATCCAAAATACACCTATATAATTTTTAAAAGGAATTCATTCCATATTGATATGCATTGTTATTTAATATCTCAACTTATTGGCTCTAGTCCAATTCTCTTATTGGATATGAACTTATTGTGCCAAATTTATCGGTGTTCTAACTCCTCAAACATTGTACCTACAAATGTAGTTTTGAAGTTAAAAAGCAGGATTCTAAATAATTGTTTTATGAAATCAAAAAAAATAATTTCCTGGTTGATTCTTGACTCACCATTTATTTGACAATGCTCTAGATTTGAAGAATTTTGGATTTTTTTGGGAATTTTTTTCAAATATAGTGAGACTAAGTTTATGATAGGGATGTCGAAAAAGAATATCTTTTTTACGTATACACATTTTTTTTCTCAGAAGCCTAATTTTATTATAACATGATTACATTCATTATACGCTTAGTAGTATGTAAAGAAAACCTTTGTCCAAATAACTAGAATCATAAAGGTCGTTTAATCTCGCTAGGATTATCCCTTTCAAAGAATGGGATACAAATACAATCCAAAATAAGATCAACTTATAGACCTCATTCTATCACCTACACATTCACACAGGTCGATACGTATCCAAGAAAGAACTCCAAAGATTGTGTTATAAAAACTCAAAAAGTATATTCTCTCATCCGAGAGCACACAATTGTAGGATATATAAATGCAAATGTTTACTTTATTATTAATAGCTACTCGAGAGTTTTTACTCTATGGGTCTTGAAATTCTTGTATAATAATCACTAGTCAAATAATTTCATGCAACCTTATCATTAAGTGTTGGTATATGTATATGTCTCATGATAAATACATGAAAATACATGTCCTAACATCATATTAAGAGATTGCGTTGTTCTACATGTTTTGAGCATCACATTACCTTCAAATATTCAAATATTTTAGATGTTTCACTAAAACAATTTTAGCAATATAGATTATTTGTAATTAAAAGGTAAAAGTAATAGAGAGAAGAAAGAAAAATAATGAGTATTGACACCTTTGATAATGTATGCATTGACAACACGTGGAGAGACTACATTATACGTAAGTAGAAAAGGAAATATGATCGGTTTGGATAGATTGTTTTGGTGTTATCTACATGTACACTGAAATATACCTGCATTCTTGCCATGTTTTGTTGTTTTCACTATTTATTTCTCATGAGCTCGAATCAAATTCCTTAATATGAGATATATGTCTAATTACAACATATATTACAGGTGGATCTTCGCGTCAAGTTGAGGTGGTTTCAGTGAAAAACGAGAAATTAGTGGAAGAAGAAGGATGATTCTAATGCACAAGGGTAAAGGCCATGAAATTATTCATCTTAGTCCTCATGAATTCATTGTATAGCAATATTGTTTTCTTTGTTGAGAATTTTGAAGCTTTTTCATTATTATGCAACATTTGTCCTACATATCAGGTCAAGCTTCCCATTGTTACATATATTTTAATTTTTTTTTCTATTCTCTAGCTATATCATTAGCTGTAAGAGATGACTACTAGTAATTTGGGTGTTTAGCTAATTACAACTAGTCTAGATAATGGTGCAGGTAAGCACCACCAATACCACTTTTGAGTACATAGTATTTAATTACATCATACATTTACTAATATTTTTTTTATTCTATGGATTTAGCATCAACAAAACAAAATAAAATTTTGTAATAGTGAGAAGACTAGATGGATTTAGCGTGAGCAAAACAAAATGACATATTTTAATTTTTGGAATTTTGTAATTGTAGATTCAACTAAACAAAGTGGCTTATTTTAATAGTCGAAAGACTGCTTGGATTTAGCTTCAACAAAAAAAAATGAAAATTTGTAACTGTAGCTTCAAAAAAACTAAATGACATTTTGCAATAGTCAGAACACTTGATTTTTGTAATTGTATCTTCAACAAAACAAAATGAAAATTTGAAATAATATTTTTTGGAATTTTGTAATTGCAGCTTTAGCAAAACAACATGAGTCCATGGAAAATTCGTTGAATTAGTCGGATCATAGCCACATTTATTAGGTCTTCTTAGTTCATAAACTCTCGTTTTCAAATTTTTTCCTTGAATGAGTTGTTCTAGTTCAAGTTATGCATTTTCATTCCCCTATAATGGCTCTAAAAATCAGCAACTAAGGTAATTATGGGAAAGTTCCAAGTTTAAGGTTGTTAAACACAATATTCATGTGAGAGGCTCCTCATTGGTAGGATTCAAAAGGCTCATGTTATGAAAGGTTGGATTGAATCAGTCTCATGTTGGTTTGTGTTTTCAATGAAGATAGCCTCTAATCTAGGGTTTTCTTGGGTTTGTCCCTTATTACAATATTCTATGCAGCGATATTTCATTCGCTTATAATGGTTTGTGATTTTTTTTAGAGGCTTCGATGGACATTTTGTTATTTTTTTCCTCCCAGTAAGAGGTTTCCTTCCCATAAATTTTCATATAATGTTATTTTATTTCCATGATATTAGTTTTGTTTATCAAAATTATGCCTTGTGATTATTTGAAGGATCTCTAATTGTATTTTTTTGTTATCTTTCTAGGTCTGTCAACTTGACATCGGCTTTTCCTTAATATTTTCCATGCCATAGATTGGCTATAACCTTTTTTATTATAATTTTTTATTATATGTACTAAAATTCACTCCAACATTAACGATGGCCTGTCAGCCCTCCCTTTGATCTGGATTTATGCAGGAATGTAACAGAATACACATGTAACCATAAATATAAAAATGAAGTGGAAATAACACTTCATTTCATTAATATTAAAGAACTAAAATTTGTCTACAGACAGAATGGAAATAAACTAGCTAGGGTGTTGGTAGCTTATCTTTGAGAAGAGATGTCGTAGCTACAAGCCTCTGAAATTTTTGTTACAATCAGGCTCGAAGGATTATATATTATTTAGAAACAATGGAAAACCCTAAAAATCCAAAAACCTAACCCTAGAAGATGAAACACCACAATATGGGCCCCGTCAGGATAAATTGGTACATCAATTTCCCGAGGTCGTAACTTTGGCATACTATCTATGTTTGATGCACATGATACATTGTTAGAAATTTCTATCTGATGAATACAACTGTTGATAGTGAATGTATATTTTGAAATGGAATCAGATTTGCAAGTGAAGCGATGCCCAAAAAATGTCATTTAGGGCCTGAAAATGGCTCTAGAAGTTCATGACCCGAAAAACTACTAAAAATAGTAAACTGTGCTATTATTAATGAAACTGAAAAAATGACAAAAACAATGGTGAGGCCCCAAGAGGAATAGGTGGGTGGCCACCAATATCCACCTGGATAATTCCTCCCCCCTTAGGAAGAAATGGTCCCCATTTCATTGAGTTCCTTCATGAGATGAGGAAACTTCTCTTGAACTTGGTCCATGGTGAACCACTTGCCTTGGTGCAGGAGTTGGCCAGCTTTGACCACTCGATATAGTTGTATGTTCTGCTGGTGAGTTTTCTTGACTTGCATGTCCACAATACAATAAATGGTGGCTTGTTCCATGCAATCTAGGTTTAAATTTTTTGGTGTGAGTTGTTCTGCAATGTTAGAGGTGTCGAGTAGAGGTGGGAAATAGGGGTGAAGGCGGTCCACATTGAATATTGGGTGTAGACCAAGGAATGGTGGAATACTTAGCTCGAAGGAGTTGTTCCCTACAACCTTGGTGATGGTGTATGGCCCATATCGGAGTGGGCGAAGCTTGCGGTGGGGTCTAGTGAGGCTCTCCTTCTGCAAATGTAGCCACACTTTGTTGCCCACCTGGAAGTGGTGTGGCACCCAATGTTGACCATGTCGTTGCTTGTGCTTAGCATTGGCTCTGTCCAATATGTCATGAACCTACTGGCAGATGTGTCGAATGCACTCAATGAATTTGTTTTCTTTGTTAGCTTCAGGCTGAACATGAGCCGAATCTGCCTGAGTAGCCACAAATGGCATGGCTACATCAATGGGACATAGTGGCTGGAACCCTAGGCCCACCTGAATGGGGTTGTGGTTAGTTGAGCTATGGAGAGCCTGCTTATAATTGTGTTGTATATAGGGAAAGCTCTCATCCCATGTACGTGGATGCATTGAATTGTACATGCGCAGAATGTGTACAATTATCCTGTTGACGACATTTGTATGTCCATCAGTTTGGGGATGGAAAGTTGTGGACTTGGTGAGCTTGGTGTCAAACATTGACCAGAGGTTGGACCAAAATGTGTTGAGGAACCTACCATCCCGATCTGAGATGATAGAATATGGGATACCAAAGTGCACCCACACTCATTCAAAGAAGATTTTAGCAGTGGCTTCTGTTGTAATATTCTTCTTATAGGCTGACATCATGGCCATCTTCGAGAATCTGTCAATGACCATGAAAACACTGTCGTTTCTATGCTTAGTAGAAGGAAGGCCTGACATGTAATCCATGGAGATGGATTCCCAAGGTCGGCTAGGGGTAGGTACTAGAGTATAAAGGCCTTGCTTCTTGATGGTTGGATTGGAAGAGGAGCAAGTAGTGCAAGATCTAATATACTTCCCAACATCTTGTCAAAGGTTCGGCTAATAGAAATAGTTCTAAAGTACTCCCACTATTTTCTCGACCCCAAAATGCCCAGCGACTCAACTGTAGTGTGCTTCCCAAATCATCTTGGCACTCTTTCTTGAAGGAACACAAAGGTGTCCTAGGTGAAATAAGAGCACATCCTGAAGGTGAAAAAATGGAACTTACGTACCCTCTAAGGGTGTCTTGTATTTGTAGCCAAATTCCATATCGCTCTTATAGAGAAGCGGCCAATCATAAGTCTTGTGCCCAAAAGTGTTGAGAACGGTGGTTAGCACCACGATCTATGGTCGGATGAGGCAGTCTTAAAAAATATTGGTGTTTCTATTCTTATACTTCATTTTGAAATGAAATTTTTAGAAATATGTTGACGACTTCTGATGGTGATCGTTCTGCAACTTCACTTGTGTTTGTATGAACTGCCAGGGTCGGTGGTGTTTGTGGATGACTGTTTCCTTCCAAAAAATGAAATGTTTCCATTGGCGGCATGCTTTCACAATGGAATACATTTATTTGTCATAAGTGGGATACTTGCAGACTGTTTCAGACAATGTCTTACTGTGATATGCCAGTGGATGCCCCTATTGAGTAGAAGTGCCCCAATAGAAAATTTGAAGGCATCTGTCTCGATCTCAAATGGTTGTTTCAAGCCTGGTAATGTGAGCACTGGGGTAGAGTAGAGGCGATGTTTCAATTCTACAAATGCCTTCTCATGATATTCCAACCAAAAAAAAATATTCTTTCGTTCCTCCCTAAATGACTTGACTCAAGGGCCAAGTGGTACGAGAGAATCCCAACATGAACCTCCAGTAGAAATTAGCAAGACCCAGAAATCTATGAAGCTCTATTAGAGTGGTTGGGGCCAACCAATCCTTAATCACTTGGATCTTGGTTGGATCCACATGCACCCCCCTTGTTCATCAATAATGTATCCTAAACACTGAACCAGGGTCATGCCAAAAGTGCACTTCTCCAAATTGGCACACAACTTGTGTTGCCAGAGTGTTTGGAGGACCTGTCGGATGTGTTGGAGGTATTCTTCCCAAGTTTTTCTAAAGATAAAGATGTCATCCAAGTACACTACTACAAATGAGTTGGTGAATGGACGCAAGATGTCTTCCATCAGCCTCATGAAGGTTGCAAGAGCATTCGTCAACCCGAAAGGCATGACTAACCATTCGAAAAGGCCCTCCTTTGATTTCAAGGCAGTCTTCAACACATCGGATGGTTCGATTTGTACCTGGTGATACCTACACTTCAAGTCGATCTTGCTGAAATATTTCACCCCTTTGAGTTGATCTAGAAGGTCATCAATCCATGGGATCGGGTACCTATTCCAGACATTGATCTTGTTCAACACCCAATAGTAAATATAGAGTCTCCAAGTCCCATCCTTCTTCTGCACAAACACGATCGGGCTCCCACATGGTGATGAACTCGGCTGGATGTGAACTTTCTCTAGCAGCTCCTGAATCTGCCTCTTGATTTCATTTTTCTTTAGAAATAGGCGTCGATGGGTGGTCAGCTGGATGGCGATACTTTGGTCTTCTTGCCCTAGGGGCAGATCATCAGGAAAAAAATTTCCCGGTTTTGGAAATGAGCTCAGTGTATTGTTTTGCAGTAACCAAGAGATAGCTATAGGCGGTGGTACCTCTGGTATCCTGTAAAAATTATTTCTCAAAGTAACAATAAAAAAGCCAGGTCGGGACTCATATAGAGCATGTCGCTTCCACAAGTATGGTTGGCCTAATACTACATCACAAAAGCCAAGAGGAGAAATGTCACATAATAGCTCATCTATGAAGGGCTTGATGCTAAAGGGAAGGTGGCATTGATGGCTGACACAGAGATCCTGTTCTTCGTGAAGCGACCCAATGGTGTACGGTTGTGGGTGTGTTGTGGTCAGAAATCCCAAACGCTTCATGACCTCTGCTAAAATGAGGTCCTTTTGGCTCCCACTGTCCATAATGAACTATAGCGGGGAACCCATTACCCACATTTGAGAGTGGAAGAGACACTCCTCCTCTGGATCTTCTGGTTCCTCCTTCTGTATCTTTGTGGTGGCAATGGTGGTGTTGGCCTCCGCATCAATAATTTGCTTCCCTTTTTCATTCCCCTTGTCAAGTTTTGATTCAGAGTCAGATCATGCACCTGATTCAGAAGCCCTCATCTCAGCCATGAGTGACTGCTTGGGCCGACACTCACTTGTGTTGTGAGTGGAGCACTTATGGAACTTATGCCACTTTCCCGTGTCCTTCTTCGGCTTCATGGTGTTGCTATTTTCTTGCGGCTTTAGTAGGTTATCTTGGGCTACCATGCCTTGGCTTTATCTTTTTTTCTACAGTTTTTGGGCACCTTTCCCTTGCTTTTGATTCGCAAATCCAAAGTCTCACTTCTTTTATTTGAGTTTTTGCTCAATCTTGGTAGAATATCGGTATGCCATACCAAGCCAGGAGATTTTGAGGAACTCGATTTCCTCCTAAATGTATTTGTGTAGAAAACTACTATACTTCAGCACTAAATGTTTCTCTGAACCTTTGATACCCAACTTTTTGCACATGGTATGGAACAGATTCATCACCTCATGTACATCTTGATCCCTTTATTACCGCAACATAGTCCATTGTATGTACTTTTCTCCTAGCTCCCCACGAGGTAATAATGTTCCTTGATGGAATATCGAAAATAATTCTAAGTGGGTACGACCGAGAAAAGAGAGGTTTCCCCCTCATCCTTTTTTTCATAGTAGGTTTCCCGCTAGTCCTTGACATGGGGGTTAGCTTTGAGGAGTGAAAAAAGAATCTTCACTCGGTCGGAAAAATCATGAACTGAGAAATATCCTTCTAATAGATTCAACCTTCTATCTACGATGTCTGTATCTATTTTTCAACATGGGAACTGGAGCAATTTTCTTGTACCTTAAAAAGGATTTTGTGCCTCCGCAGTGGCTTGACGCATGCGCTAATGGCAAGGGCCGTTGAAGGATCTGGGCAAAGTTTTCCATCATCGTGTTCCTTTTCTTTTTGAGGGCCTCCTCGAGAAATATTTTGATAGGATCTCCTGCTCCCTAATATTTCCTTTCATCGCCCTTGGGCAGTCGTTGAGGTTTGCGAGGCTGATCTTGCAAAGGTTCAACCAGATCGGGCCCTAACTCCTTATACTCCAACCTCATTGAGCACATGCAAAGAAGGATCAAGAAAGAGAAAACCGCTCTGATACCACTGATCTGGATTTATGCAAGAACACAACGGAATACACATATAACCATAAATATAAAAATGCAACATAAATAACACTTCCTTTTATTAATATCAAAGAACTAAAAATTGTTTATAGAAAGAATGGATATAAACTACCTAGGGCGCTGGTAGCTTATCTCTAAGAAGAGATGTGGTGGCTACAGGCCTTTGAACTATGTTTTAGACTGAGGCTTAAAGGCCTATATATTATTTATAAAGGATGTAAAACCCTAAACATCCAAAAACCTAACCCTAGGAGATGAAACGCCAGAATATGGGCCCCGTAGGGGTAAATTGGTACATCAATTTCCCGTGAGCGTAACTTTGGCATATTATCTCTGTTTGACGCACATGAATACATCGTTAGAAAGATTTATCTGAGGATTACAACTGTTGACCGCTAATGTATATTCTGGAATGAAAATAAATTTTCCAGCAAAGCGATGCCCAAAAAACGTTGTTTAGGACCTCAAAATGGCTCAAGAAGTTCAAGACCCGAAAACTACTAAAAATAGTAAACTATGCTATTATTAAGGAAACTAAAAAAACTAATAGAAACAATGGTGAGGACCCAAGAGGAATAGGCGGGTGGTCACCAATATCCACTTGGATCACCTTCGTAAATGATATTGTGTATGTTGGGAGAATGATTTTAACTTTTTTTGGGTTATTTTAAATTCCCTTCCACAAGATCTCTAATCGCAATGTTTATTTCTATAATGTTATTTCATTATTTTTGGAGTATGATTCCTCTAGTTAAGTTTCTAGAATGTAATACTTCTTTATCTTTTTCAAACAATTTTCTAAGAATTATTTTATTGGACATGGCTATAATTTTCCTTTCGTGTATCATCAACTTGTTCCATTATACCTCAGAAAAAAAGTGATGGTATTTCACTTATGAATGTGTTTGAAAACAATTATTTACCTTAATTTCTCCATTACTTCTTTATCTGCTGTTATTTGAACAAATTACAGTACAAAATTAGAATATTTTTTTACTCCAATGGTTCACATTGAAAGAAATGCCCTTATTATACAAGTCATTCCAAACTCCTCTTCAATTAAACTTACTAAACTTTGTTTCTTCTCGAGTATGATTTCTCTAGTTACATTTATACAATTTAATAATTCCTTTTATTTTTTTATACATCTTTTTGATAATTATTTTATTGGACACGACAATAATTGTCCTTTCATGTATCATCGATGTGTTCCATTATACCTTTGGAACACAATGATGGTATTTCACTTATGAATGTGTTTGAAAATAATTATTTACCTCATCTTCTCCATTACCACTTGATCTCATGTTATTTCAACAGAGTATAGTAAAATATTACAATATTTGTTTACTGCCATGGTTCACATTGACTGAAATACCCTTATTATACAAGGAACTCGAATTTCCTGTTCAATTAAACTTTCCAAACTTTTTGTTGCCTCTTTTCGTTAATGATTATTCACCAATATTTTTCCATACTAAATCATGCTTAATTCTTCCACCTTCAACACTTGTACTTGCATAACCACATTTAGATACCATATCTACCCTAAAATTCAATCAATTTTTAATGCTTCACTCACCACATGTGTAGTATTAACACCTGTTATAAGGGTAATTCTAAGGAATGTTGCATTTATATCTTGGTTGTGTACAACCATTTTGTTAATGACTAAATTGTTGGTAGTTTGATGCTTCTTATTGAACCAAAATTCATCATTGCAACAAAAATTTTATCGAGATTTCTTTAAAAATGTTTTTGAGTTTATTTATGTTGGAGTTTTAGAGTTTTATAGAAGTTAGTTTATGTTTCTACTTATACTCAAGGTCCAAAGTCCATCTATATATATTTTAATAGGAATTCATTAATCATTATTCACTGGTATTTTTCCATACTATTTTATAATTAATTATTCCACCACTAGGGAGATGCACAATCACATTTACATACCATATATACAACAAAATGCACACAATTTTTAATGCTTCACTCTCCACCTGTGTAGTAAGAACATATGCTGTAAAGGGAATTCTAAAGAATGTTGCATTTATAACTTGGTAGCGTACAACCATTTTGTTAACGAAGAAATTGCTGGTAGTTTGATGATTCTTAGTGAACCAAAATGCATCGGGTATTTCTTTAAAAGTGTTTTCGCACTACAAGAAAAAAAGGACATTGGTGAGGGGCGAAAAATGTCACCATAAGCTCATTGGTGAGGGTCAAAAGAGCCTTCGTCACCAAAAACTGAACATCACCAAAGGTGATACGCGAAAATGATAGGTGTTGTGGTGACATTCAAGGTCCGTCATCAATAATGATTTATAATGACAGATATTGACTGTCACCATTTCATATGAGCAATGGTGATGAAAAATAGCCTCTATCACCAAAAAACTAAACGTCACCAAAGGTGGCATCGCTGAAAGTATGTGTTGTGGTGACATTCAAGGTCCGTCACAAATATTGATTATAATGACAGATAGTCAATTTCACCATTCCATATGAACAACAATGACTTTTTGTGATGGACCTTTCATGACCATCAATATTGGTGCATATATATGGCGACATTCATTGAATGTTAGCATTTCATATTTGGTGAGGGTCTAAAAGTGTCATGATAAGCTCATTGGTGACATCAAGGTCCATCATGAATAATGACTATAATGACTAACAATGTCCCTCACCATTTCATATCAACAACAACGATTTATGGTGAGGGACCTTTCATGGTCGTCACTATTTATGCGTATATATGGTGGCGTTCATTGGCCGTCACCATTTCATATTTTGGTGAGGGTTGAATAATGTCACCATAATCTCATTGGTGATGGTCAAAAGAGCCCGTGTCACCAAAAATTTATTTCCACCATTCCATATGAATATCAGGGCACGATGGAATCGAACCACCACCCTCCTGCTTGTAAAGCAGGTGCTCTTCCATTGAGCTAGCACCGTTTAAATTAGACTTTTGAAAATTATATCTTGAAACCTATATATATTGTAAATTGTACAACTTTCAATAAATTAAATCAAAGCCCCAAATTCAATGTTAATTCAACCTCCTGTCATGAGCTAGAAATTGGAAAAATGTATAAATGCAACAAGATTTGGTTGGAGTTCGACGAGTTCCTAACTACTACTCCGTTGGAAATCTGTGGAGAGATAATTCACAACAGTGACTAGGGGCTCATCCTCGTAAGCAACATCTTGGAAAGAAATTTTCCACAAGTGAGCCTAGGAATGTACTTCCCCTATGCTTGATAATTATTAGTGAAAATATAGTCTATAGTTTGCAGGCTGGTATGACTCAATTGTGCAAGAATTTTTCAAATAAGTGCAAGACCAAAAGTCAACTGCAAGGGATATATGGTGGCGTTCATTGGCCGTCACCATTTCATATTTTGGTGAGGGTTGAATAATGTCACCATAATCTCATTGGTGATGGTCAAAAGAGCCCGTGTCACCAAAAATTTATTTCCACCATTCCATATGAATATCAGGGCACGATGGAATCGAACCACCACCCTCCTGCTTGTAAAGCAGGTGCTCTTCCATTGAGCTAGCACCGTTTAAATTAGACTTTTGAAAATTATATCTTGAAACCTATATATATTGTAAATTGTACAACTTTCAATAAATTAAATCAAAGCCCCAAATTCAATGTTAATTCAACCTCCTGTCATGAGCTAGAAATTGGAAAAATGTATAAATGCAACAAGATTTGGTTGGAGTTCGACGAGTTCCTAACTACTACTCCGTTGGAAATCTGTGGAGAGATAATTCACAACAGTGACTAGGGGCTCATCCTCGTAAGCAACATCTTGGAAAGAAATTTTCCACAAGTGAGCCTAGGAATGTACTTCCCCTATGCTTGATAATTATTAGTGAAAATATAGTCTATAGTTTGCAGGCTGGTATGACTCAATTGTGCAAGAATTTTTCAAATAAGTGCAAGACCAAAAGTCAATTTGGAGGGATTCTTTGTCCCTAGATTGAGCATCATTGGGTTTTTCACGCTAGTTTGGGGAGAAAGTAATTGTATCTATTGGTCATGGAGTAAAGAAAGGGTAAGTGATTTGCTGTGGCATGACAATGAAAAAGCTAAATACAATGTGGGGAGGCCAAGTTGGAATAGAAAGCACCAATAGTTGTGCATGGAACATTAATTTTAGCTGGAATACGAAGGTAAATATGCTACTGAAGAAATTGTATGTACTCCAAGTATAATTTATAGTGATTAATTTGAAGTTCAAAGAGTAAATGATGACAAGTGTAGAAACATTAGAGGCGGTTTAGGCTTTGAAAGCCAATTTAGGCATGGAAAAAAATGAATCTGAGGCTCTTTGCAGTCAGTTAGTGGGGCTGCATGAGGAGGTCCAACTTCTGAACACCAAAATCAGTGACTATAGTCATGAGAATTGGAGACAAAATGGATAGTGGTTGGATCGGATCTCAATTAGCCACCAATAGAGGAGGAAGATAAGTGTAGTTGAAGCATGTGTTGATGCAAATTTTTCTTCTTTCTTGGCAATTCTGTAGAGTTTAAACCTACAAAAATGTACTGAACTATGACATTATATATATCCCACTTTAAGAGTGATAGTAAACAATACCAGTTTATAGGCATAGGCAAGAAGGAGATCACAATTTAAAAAAATTCTGAGTATTTGCCTTTTCTAGGCACTGAATTAATGTTATACTTACAAGCTTATAAACAAAATATTTGGTGACAATCACATAAGCCCTGGCACAAAAATTCAAAATATAGAGGCTGATGATTACATCATAGCTTAATAAATCTACCTTGGCACCATAAACTCTTTAACTCCAGCTCCATATATATCTCAAATTATATTTGTAAGGTCCAAATATGCATAAGCGCTATAAATGGGGAATTTCACAAAACCATGGATGCATAGAGGCTGATGATTACATCACAGCTTAATAAATCTAGCTTGGTAGCACAAACTCTTTAAATCCATCTCCATATATAACTCTAATTATATTTGTAAGCTCCAGAGATGCATAAGCATTAGAAATGGGGAATTTCACAAAACCATGGATGCCCTTGCTCAAACGAACTAGACAAATATTAAAATCGACTGCTCCTATTGTGAAACAAGAGCAACACATTTACAAAGATAGAGAGGACTAAAAATGATTTTACGAAAATAAAGTTAGTTTCCACTGTCAATTTAAATTGTACAGTTTAACAACAATTATAACTGAAAACCTTCACTAAATCTCAGTCTTCTATTAATCTTTCCATATGATACGATAACCGGTGAGACAAGAAAATATTCCTATTGTGAATACGTATAGAAGAAATTGAAATATTATTGGGAGGTAGCAAAATCCATAACTACCTATTTACGAAAATAACAAAATTTTGGGACTTCAATTTTTGTTGATGAAAGACTGAAACTTCATGGAAGTGAAAAATTATAGATATAAAAACCCATGTCATGAACTAATGTAAATAAAAAATAAAATATTTCCACCTAGGAAACAAGAAAGACGTATTTACAAACATAAGAAGATGGATTATTAGGAATGCATAACTAAGATTTTTCTAGATGGAGTTAGCAAATTCTAGAACGGCTTATTTTAGCAAATGGTAGATTTATATCCCCCAAAAAAAAAAAAAATACCCACTAGAAGCTACAAAATAATAAGCCAAACACTTTATCCACATGATAGTGATAGAACAAACCTCTAGTAATGTTGGCTTCTCTAGTAGCGATTATTCTACCAGAATTTTTTATGGGGATTAAGGTGTTCAACATCACTATCGCCCATTACTCTTCACACTAGAGTCCTTTCAAAAAAAAATTCTAGCCATCCCGATTAACCTCCCCAACAACACTAATTGAAAAGAAAACTAACATATCCAATTGACCAGGAATTTAGGATCATCTAATGGCTCGACAAGGTGAGCTAACACTAATATGCATTCAAAACCCCATTCCTATTTGGAATGAATGAATAAATGGTTTCTGAGAAAACATCATAGTGTGACAAGAACCAATTAACTAAAAACATCAAGTATAATATTCATACTCTAAACTATGATGCATTCGAAATCCTGTTCCTAGTTTTTGGAATGAATGAATACATGGTTTGTGAGAAAAAACCACTATGAGACAACCATAAAATTAACTAAACCCATAATCATAAATTCTATCATAATTTGCAACACCCTAATAATAGGGCATATGGTACCCATCAAAACCAGAAATCCTTACAATCATTTTAAGTTCAGAGTTGTGCCTTCAAACTTAATACCTTTTTACCAGCAAGAAACAACTATCCTATGCTTGATTCCTAACTAATATTTTCAAGAAATATAGGGAAGTGTATTATCAGTTCGATTTTCCATATCAGTGCATGATTGGTTTACAAAGAAAAAACTTCTAAAAAGGGGGATGTTAAAGAGAGTTCGCATATTTGTTAAGTACAATGCTTAAAAGTTAACATTAGATCAAACTACAAAGAGAAGAAAATGGACAAGAAAAAAATTGGTGTAGACAAAACTGTGAATTAAAAACTTGCCCTTCCAACCTTCTAGTAGTGTACGGTGACATCTACCATGTAGCCCATGTAGAGAATATTTTCATCTTATAAGTTTTGTTAAATTGATAAAGTTCAAATCTTATGTTTCAAGTCTTAGTAGATGGTCATAAATCTTATAAATTGATAAAGTTCAACTTCTAGGTTTCTAGGTTGCAATGTAAGATGCATACTCAGGTTGCTAGTTGCCATTGGCATACACATGCCATCTACAAGGTTCCAAGTTTTCCATTACCTAGATTAATATCATATTCTCTAAGGCAATATCATCCATAACATACATGAGCAAGGCATACTGATTATGATTTTCAGAGGCACATTTGTACTCAATAATATCATAAAGTAATCCACGACCACTATCAAAAGAAACGTGTCTACTCTCCAAAAGTGAGAATTGACAAGTAGATTATCTTCTCTAAATTTTTGAAGCCTGGAGCAGAGCGCAAAACAGAAGAAAGAGGCCAATATTCTTGTGATTTTGGGTTTCATTTTTATGTTTTTTTGTGCATGGAGATTCAGAGGTTTCATTTTTATGCTTTTGTGCATTTTTAAGTCTAAGGTAAATTTTTGTGGTTTTTTGAGGCTTGCATCTGTGTCATCTAAGGCAACCTTAGAGGCTGAATTTTGACCCTTTCTAAAGCTAATCTGAGGCTGATTACACACTGTTCCAAGGTCTACTACATGCACATTTTAGGGCTAATGACTATAGATTCTTTTGGAAATTCTTTGCAACAATTCACTTAAGCATTGTATCTATTTGAGTCTCGACCCTAATGGCTATTATTTGGCTTATTTGAGACACAAGACCAAGATTTGTTTGCTACTTTTTTAGCCCTATAATAGGATGGTATTCAGATCACCTAAGGGATAAACCTCGATTGGTTTTGTGGCTAAAATCATCTACATTATAAGGTAGAGTATTTTCCTCTATCTAAGTGGCTAATTATTGACCTCTATGGAATTTTTCTAATGTTTCTTACACTTCGTAGGATGCAGGATATGAAACCATCATGATGAATTCAAACCTTGAGACTGTCTCTATAGATTATGATACTAGTGATAGACTGTACTTTGAACCTCTTACAATAGAGGATGTTTTTGATGTCATTGACAAAGAGAGGCCCAATGGTATAATTGTATAGTTTGGAGGGTAAAGACCTTTGAATCTACCTCTACCCATAGAACAATACCTCGATGATTTTAAGCTTGTGGGTGCAAGTGGGGAAGGTATTTTTCAAATTTGGGGGACTTCTCCTGGTTCAATAGATGCTTCTGAAGATAGAGAGAAGTTCAATGTAATGTTGGATGAGCTAAAAGTCAAGGAACCTCAAGGTGGTATTGCTAAGAGTGATGAGGATGCATTGGCCATAGCAAGAAAGGTTGGATATCCTGTTCTTTTTAGGCCCTCTAATGTTTTAGGTGGTCATGCAATGGAAATTATATATAGTGACGACAAATTGAAGCATTACTTAGAAACTACAGTAGAGGTGGACCCATAAAGGCCAGTATTCGTTGATAAGTACCTAGCAAATTCTTGTAAGATTGATGTAGATTCTTTGATAGATTCTAAAGTTAGTGTGATCATTGGTGGTATCATGGATCACATTCAGCAAGAAGTTGTGCATTCTGGTGATTCATCTTGTTATATTCCTACAGAAACAATTTCATATGTATGCTTGTCAATCATTGGATCATGGACATCTAAATTGGCAAAGCGGCTTGGTGTCCGTGGACTGATGAATTTCCAATATACAATCATACCTTCTGGTGAAGTTTACCTTATTGAAACAAATCCTAGAGCATCACGAACAATACCTTTTGTCTCAAAGGAAATTGGAAACCCCTTAGCAAAGTATGTCATGCTTCTTATGTCAGGAAAATATCTTTGAGACTTTCATTTTATATGGGAAGTTATTCCAAGTCACGTATCTGTCAAGGAGACAGTGCTTCCATTTGAAAAATATCAAGGTTGTGATGTGGTTCTTGGTCCTGAATTGAAAATCACTGGAGAAGTGATGGGCATAGACTTTAAATTTCCTATGGCATTTTCCCAAGCACAAATTGCAGAAAATAAAAAATTTCCTATTATAGGCATGGTGTTTTTAATTTTAAGTGATTTCAACAAACCAAGCCTCCCAACAATTGCAAACGGATTCAGTGAACTCAGTTTACAATTTTTGCAACAACTGGCACAACTAGTTTGTTGAAAATGGAAGGAATTCGAGTGGAAAGAGTTTTAAAACTCCATGAAGAGTGCCCACATGCAGATGAAATGATTGCAAATGGTCAGATTCAGTTATTGGTGATTGAAAATTCAGGATATGCATTAGACCAAATATATGGGAGGAAGTTGAGATGAATGGAATTAGCATATAAAATTCATATCACAACCACAGTTTCCGAAGCTTTAGCTTCTATTCATGTTATTAAGAGGATGAAGAAGGATTCCTTGAAGATGATTCCATTACAATATTTCTTCAATACTCAGGAATCAGAGGGAACAACTCAAGAACTACAGACATCTTCTATATGTTTATGTTCTATAGTTCACATTTCTTTATGGTTGTGTAATAACAGTTCCTTACAAACTCTGTTGGTGTTCTGTTACAATATTTTATGAAAAGGATATAACAGAATTTAATCGAATTTTCATCCAAATTTGTCAATAAAAATTGTCTCTATCTAATTTTGGTGTAAGGCTACTTCGTTAGAACTCTATTTTGGTATTCTTCTGAGGAAAGATGAAAGGATTATAACAAGTTACATAAATCAATGACATTTCCATCCAAAATATGTTTTCACAAATACGATGGGACAACATAAGAACTATATCTAACTTCTTATATTGGTAGTTGTGGTTTTCATGTGGTATATGCATGTTTCTCTTTTGGTTGTGGACTGTAGTTATTTGCAATTTATAATCCACTATTTAGTTCTTACTGTAAGTGTTCAGAAGAGTGCATGCTCTCAAAACTAAATCCTTCATAATTCATTCCATGGCTCTTAATAATGAAAAATCTGCCACTATCACCAAACCCACATATATGTTATGTTAGTTACAAATTAGCCTTGATGTGGGTCTACGACATTTGCGCTCAGATCCATGCTACATATGGTGTAAGGAAATTCCTTCCCTCTTTCGTTTAAGTGCACCTTTTCCATCTCGAAGTAGTTCTTTTGGTTCATGAGTATGATTTTTCTGTAACTATGTTGCTTGTTTTCAACTTTTTACCCACGACACTCCATAGGGCCAGAATTTTTGAAGTCTTTTCTGCCTTAAATTCTTCCCATTTGCATATAGATGCTATAATGTAGCGTTTATGCCGTGTGCACCAATTTATATGATACACATTGGAAGTGTAACAAAAAAGAATTTAACTACCTAGGGAGTGGATAGATGCATTGGGATGGTAGCTAATAAAATGAGCAGGCGTATGAATGCAAAGCAGAGGGCAGCTTTAAGAGCCAAAAATAGATATTTAATCTTAGTCATACCTTGTTCCCATGTGACCAGTTAAACAAAATACATAGGGAACTATTACAGGGGGGAAGGTTAGTGGCAATGAAATGGAGTACACTTTAGTTTTAAGTTGCTTTAATCACCCCAAGTCATGTTATCAAGATTGTAATTAATGACTTAGGTTTAACTAAAACCATTTTTCATATTCACAAAAATGTTGTTATCTTCTATTTGTTCATTTTCCAATTTTTTTGTCATATTAAGAAACTCAGTACACTTGTGTGTACTGTAGTCACCATTGGACATATATCATACTCATATGGAGTAGCAAGGTTAACTTGCACTTTTATTTTATGGTCAGTAATCTTCATCGTTATTTAAATATAGTGTACATTCTGAGAATATGTAGAATATTTTATTGATGAATTTTATAGTTTAGATTATATATGAATGAAATAGCACCACATGTGGGTCCATTCAATGCTATAGTGTTTATGAGAATGTCTTATGTATTTTAATCGGTGCTGTATTGATAAAAACCTGTTAGTGGGATCACCGGGGAGGGTGTTGCTTCCACATCGAGTCTGCACTGGAATTGGTGATTTGTTGAATAGTTTGGAATTGTTGGTTCTATGATTTTTGTCTAAAACTATTTCAAAGAAAGAAATAGATCCTCATTTATTAAAATTTTTCCAAAAAGATACAAAAGGCAGTGCATATATAGGAAGGGTAGTTGGTGAGAAAGGGGATGGAAGAGGGTTCCATAGCCAATGGAAGAAAACATAAACCCTAGAAAACCTAATTCAAGCCCCAAGAAAACATTTTGACATTTTTGTTTGCAAAAATTTCAGAGGTTGAGAGAACTAATAGTAACAGGAATCTGGAGAGAAATATTACAGTAATAGTGTTTCAAGAGTAGTAGCATAGTCTCAACATAACAATAGGAATTTGGTGCAGTAGGACAATGGTTGTAAGGTTTCAAGAGAAACATCACAGCCAGAGTGTAGAAACATGGATTTGAAGAGTGTATTTGGAATGACAGCACTTCATTTGGCTAGTTTAGAGTGCAAGATTTGTCAAAATCTTCCTCTTTTAGCCAAAAAACTCCTTTATTCTTCATGTATTTCCTATTATTCTTACCTTTATTACTTTTTTTGCAATGACCTCATGTTTAGCAGCTATCTGTGGTGTTCATGGTGGGAGAAGTGTTGGAAGGAGAAGGGATTGTGAAGAAAATCAACATAAATCTCATGTTGATTTCCCTCTGTAGAAGTATGTGACAAAGATAAGGAAGAAGGAAAAGAAGCCTTTGGTGGAAGATTCTTGTAGAATTTCTCCAAATAAGTTGGCTTATAGTGTGTCCTACACTAGAGTTAAAATCCATTTTCTTTAAACTCCATTTGAACGAGCTTAGTTTTTGGAAGTTTTCTCCTAAAAATAAATTAGTTTCTAAGGGAACATGATGAAGCCTAGTTGTCCAAGTTCCCCAAGCAAGCAAGAAATCCTAAAACAAGGATAGCAAGTTCCCTTAACAGTTGAAGAGCCCTGGAAGTGACTTAATAGTGGACCCTCAACAAAAAATGTTATATTGGTGAAAGGATGATACAGACAATAGAGTTTCCAAGGCCATATTTTCATCTAGAACACCTTTCAATGTAATGTGGCCAAAATATTGGCAAGACATGATGAAGGTGGTTAGAAAAATACGATTAAAATAAGCTTTGAGAAGTAAGTCTAGCTATAAAGTACTGCATCTATATTTTTGACTGCTTTTGTTGCTGATTTTTTTGAACTTTTTTTCTTCATAGGTTAAATTTTCCTATGAAATATATTTTTTTTGAAGTTCAAGGGATGAAAATTGTATGTGAAAATGGAATAAAAATTCAATTTTTTTATTGCTACCCACCAACATGCTAAAGCAGTATACCGAAAATTTATTGATATTCAACTCTAAAGGTTGGAGAAACTAGATTTGAATCTAACTATATCATGTTTAAATAATTAGTAGAAATGAGGACAACATTATCTTCCATGGTTCATTCTTTAGTGGCAAAATCCAAAAGATAATTTATATTAGAATTACCATTCTTCATGAGGCTTGATGTGATCAAGTCGAGATTTTCTCTTCATAATGGAGCCACTTGTTGATTTTTTATTACTTTTGGATATTGATGTGACATTTTGGAGGGTGTCAACATTTTGTTGGAAAGAATTCAACATTTTATTAAGGATTGGGGCCCTCTTTTGTCCGGCACCCTAAGGTGCATAATCATAAAGAGATGGAACAAATGCCCCTCGTCTTTACTCTTTATCCTACATCTTTAACCTGGATTACTGTGATGTACTTGGGGCTAAAAGGAGTCACCCACACAATGACAAGAGAAGTGACTAACCACATAAAGACAATAGAAGCGACTACTAGTCTCAGGGTAACAATTTGTGAAATACGTCCTAATCCAATGGAATTCTCGTAGCTAAAGAGCATGTTTGTTGAAACCTTCCAATAACCCGAGACTTCTACTTGTGATAGGAAGTTGTTGGAAGGTTTCAATAGTGGGATTCCCTAGATTCATGCTTGAGAAAAGAACTATGGACCTATGATAGTTTATATTTATGTACTTGATCTATTTTTTCTAACGGTGTAATCCAAGAGTAATATTTTGACTACATTCAATCTCAGATACAAAGACAGATTATAAGGTCCCTCAAATTTCATACCATGAAAGTGAAAATATATATGTTGTTGGAGGAGAATGACCTTTGGAATTTGTAAAGACCAAATTCGAACAACCTACCAATCTATAAATTTGACAAAAAAAATAAAAAGAAGATAGGAAAAAAAAATCAAGTCATCCTGGACTCCATGAAGGATCCCACACATTATCAGTAAAACCATCAGTAATGGAAATTTTGATGCTATCTTCACTATATATTGGGGTGAGAACATTAATTTAAATATGCTTCTAAGGATCAAGCTTATAGCCACAAAAATGAGCAAAATAGATACCGTAGCCACTTCTTTGATAAAAAATAATAAATGCTATGATCAATGTGAAACAACTTGAAAAGAGCTCAAGCATGAAGATTTGGTAGACAAACTTGAATGGGCTTTCATCTTCATGGAAACCTTTTGTATAAGCTTCCTATGCCTGAGAAAGCTTTCCACTTTTGACTCTTGAGAAGTTATGGGATGATTTTATCCAAGAAGATACAAACTATAGTGAGTTGAGGGTATAGATATGAAAGATAAAAATTATAACCCTCGTTATAAATATATTGAATGCCAGAAAAAATAGGGGACCTATATACATCAGCAGGAGAGAAATATAATTCACGTTCCTTTAATCAATGGTAAGAAATTCTTGGGCCATATCAAGTGTTTCATGTGTCAAGAGTTTGAAAACTATGCTTATTAGTGTCCTCAAAAGAAGGGGAAGGGTGAGCAATAACAACAGAAATAGTATTTGTTAGAGTGGATGAGCTTTCATTCAAGCTTCTAACATACTTCTCCATGATCTCATCTCTTTCATCCAACACAATGTATGGTCTCATATGGTACATGGTTAGTGGATAATCCAAACATATGACCATTGGAAAACTTCCATAGTATCAGGCAAGCATACAAGTTTATGTTTGATGATGATTTCAAATATGGAACAACAAGAATGGGATCTATCTCACTCCAAATCCCATTTGGTGATATCTTTGAGCTCAATAGTGGTTTACATGTACCTAGATTAACTATAAATTTCCTTTCAGTTTTAGTAATGACAAACCTATGATATATTGTTGAGTTTGATTATCACTCTCATAGAAAATATATGCCCATATCCTAGTTGGGGTTTTGGCTAGAGGATTTGAGAGGGTGGTCAATATAGGTTGCAAGAAGATCATGTAAGAACCCTAGTGCATGATAGAGATAATTTGCGCAAACTTTGGCACAAGATGAAAATAGTACAAAAAATGCCTAAACATATAAACCAAGAGTGTTGCTAATCATTTTTCTATATATACGGAAATATGAAACACAAGAAGATGACACATTTTCTTAATAAAACACAAATCAATTAATAGCATGGTGACAAAATATTAAACCTCAAATTATTCTAATAAACATATCCTAATCGTTTCATATGCACAAATATAAAACCTAACAAAAAACTTGAGTTGTTTATAAGATAGATCTTGAAGCTCTACCTTTTGTTGGGCCCAGATTCACTCAGAGGGGTTGGCTTCTCAGGAGTGACGACATTTTTGGCATTGTTTTTTTTAACTTCCTATTTTTTTTCCTTTTCCATTTCTTTACTGGAACCTTGACATCTCTGATGTCCTCCACAGGAACCATTTTTTTATTTTCTCGACATTTTAAGCAACTTTAGGCTCAAGATTCATCAACAAGGCCTTATTAACACTCTTAAGGGTCTTGTTTTGGGTTTTCACCGCTATCAATTTGATGGTTGATGTTTGTGGATGCTTCTTCACTACTTGGGAAGCCATGTCTGCTTGAAAATTATCAATAGCCTTCAGAGATAGAAGAAATGAAACAAAATATTCACATAAATATTCAAGGAATAGTTAAATACTTGCACCTCGTACTTCTCTTATCAGGTTTGGAATGAGCTAGTTGCACATCTACTCATCTTTTTCAAACGTAAGGAAACAAATCAATGGCCCATGAACTAGAGGCATCTCGCAAGAGTAAAATTTTGTCCCATTATGGGCCACTAGCAGGTAATTATAGGTGGCATGGATTTCCTTGAATAATAGTGATGAGTCAACCTGCATTAGCATATAACAACTAGCGATGGTTGTCCTTGTTGTTGATTTGGCCATTGAGTTTTGATAAGTAGGAGAAGAAATTGTCACAAACAAGCAAACAGCATGTAGTAGAAGGTGTTATCTCTTATCCCACATATATATATATATATATATATATATATATATATATATATATATATATATATATATATATATATATATATATATATATCTATATATATATATCTATATATATGTATGTATGTATGTATATATATAGATATATATATATATATATATATATATATGTATGTATATGTATATATATGGCACTAGGATAGGTGGGGCGACCCCACTCGCTTTCCACCTCACCTCACCACAACCAACGACACCACCACATATTCCAATGTTCCACAAGTTCAATGAATATTGAAGTGCCTACAATGTTCCATTATTATGCTTGTAACACACCTCCATACACATAATTTTTATTTTTCTAATCAGTTTGTAGCCATGGATTTACCTTAAATCTCAATTATTTATCTCTTATTGGCTCCTGTGGATTTCAGGATAAAACTCAATTCTTGTATGTACTACAATTATATATTGAAAAGACTTCCTACATCATATTATGATGGAAAATCCCATTTAGCCTTTCCTTTTGCTTCATTCTCGTCATGTAACTATAAAACATAAACAAGTGCTATCATGCAGCCTGTGTCATGTAAAATATATTTCGATCACCTAGGCTATAGTTTATTTACTAATTTTTGGTGCTATCTACACCTCTCTTCTACATCTTAGGGTCGTGAGTGAATATTCACATACCTAGGGTCGATGAACGATATCATACATTGGTTAATTACTTACCTATTGATTATATGACTTAGGCCTTTATTTGTTATAGCTATGATAAGTATAGTGTTATCCTCACCTTGATATATAAGTGTAGTGGAATTATATGTGTATCCAACCTACCTTAGGTATTATATACTTCTCATCTAACTCTCTTACTGCATTGGTGTGAAATGGTTACTTGTACATTTATTGTTTATTATAGCATACCCACCAAAATATCAACGCTTGAAAATTCTTCATATATCTTCGATTTTTAATATGGTAGTTGAAGGGTCAAACTTTGTTTGCAAATTGAATGGTGATGGTTAACATATATGAACCCCATGTGAACATCACATGGCATTTTGTATCACCATCGGTTCACAGTAGGAACTGCATCGCACCCATCCAAATGGATCCGCATATTCTTAACCTAAACATGTAGGTTAATGTCTGTTTCATTTGCAAATTTTTATTTTTGCTCAGTGGTTTCGAGTTCCTATAACACCTTCATCATAGGAACTGGTTTCTAGCGGATAGGTTAGTCATAGGTTGTTGTGGTTTTAGTCTCCTTCACCAGAGCATTCCCTCGTTCCTACCATTCACAAGTGAGTTATTTAAATTTCATTTATTGTACGAAAATTCTTTCTCGCATGTTTAACTATGTTAATGCCTGGTGCTTTCCCTTTAATATGTCCACATTTCTCCGCCATGTTGGGCGTGCCAGTAGTTTGGGCTCTGATCGAACCTCTTATCACAATTTTGTCTTTGTCCCTCTAGGTTTTTTTTTTCTCTCCCATTATTCTTGCATAATTCATGCTAAAATTTAATATAAGTATTGGGATATGAATTATGGATTTTGTTTTTTTTTTTGTTTTCATGCACTGACGTTTCTAGTCACGTGTTGTTTTTATTATTATTTTTAAGTGAAGTGTTTCTAATATTTTTTGTTTTAAAGAAAAAATCCACTCAAAGAGGATGCAGGTACACATTGTTAATTTTCATCATGCATATTTTCTATATGAAAAGTTGGTAAACCAAATTATTTTATGCCAGATGCCATTGCTATCCAAAAAATTTTTGTTGTTCGCAGAGAAATTGGGGTCTAGGAAATAATGACTCTCTACACGTATACAATTTGAAATTTTTTTGGTTATCATTTTTTTTTTCTTTATTTTTTTTTCTGTTCAAGTTTGTATCATCCTTCAATAAATGTTTCTAACTACTCTGGTTGGATTTTTCAGGTAGTCCTGGAACCTAGTATTTCCGAAGTCCTTATGCTAGTGGGAGAACAAAAAAAAATCATGGTTCGTCTTGAGTGACTACCTATTTCATGCTCACATCTAGGTTGGTTCCTTTCATAACCCTTGTTTATCGAAGGTGTCACCAATGTGAAAAGGAACATTTCCCTTCTCTCCCTTGTATAGTTGCTAAATTTTTCTTTTTAAGGGTGACTACTTAATGCTAGGATTCTGCTATAAAACAAAACCTTGCATATAATAGGGTGTGTGTTTCAATCAGCATCAAAATTCTCATCTAATTCTTCACAAAAGCTACATTTGATTCAACTCAAAATATACATAAAGAAAAGAGAGCCATAAAAACAAAAATATTGATATAAAATAACATAAGAAATTCCAGATTCAATCCATTTGGCCGAATATTACAATGGATGGCTTCTCACCTCTCAGCCCTTTTACAAAATATCTCAAACCATTTCTCTCTCTCTCTCTGTATTCCTCACTCTCCGTCATCCTCACACAATCCTCACAATTATACATAGTTATGAATTTATTCCAATCCATGATTTCCTCCACCCAAATCTCAACCAAAATCTAAAATAGATTTATCCCTTTTGTGGACTCAACTAAGTTCCATTTAAGGAATTACTAATCCATAAATTATCTACCTAACTCATTCCACTTATATCCTCAATTAATTTAAGAGAATATTTACAATAAATATTACATTGATACTTTTCTCTCAATTTGTTAAAAATGAGCAAAATAATATATAAAATAATTAAAAAACCTCACGCCCTAAATCACACAAATGAATAACGAAAATTAAGCTTGATGCTCCTGCATCAGACTCCCAAGGTTGAAAATAATCACGATCTTCTGATCATGTGTTTCAAATATTTTTCTTCCTAGATCCCATATCTTGTTTTGCAATTTTCCATTTGTTGTCGCTTTTGTTTGATGTTTTTCTCCAGGTCTCCACACTTTATGTTACATTGCCCCACTGGCTATGCTTTCACAGTCTTCTGTTGTCTTCCTCTTTTTTCTTCTTATTTGTTTTATTGTTGCTATTTGCTGTCTTCCTCTTGTTTCTTCTTATTTGTTTTATTGTTGCTATTTTTTTTTGGGATACTTTCATCATTATCCTCCTTATCAGTTAAATTTATCTGTCCAATAGATCTTTTTTCTGTTGTTTACTTTCACCTCTTGATTGCTGAACTTTTATACTTACTGCTTCCCTTTCATCCTTGCCCTCTTGTTTACTATTTTATTGCACCTTCACATTCTTCATTTCCCAATATTGAAATTGAGATTCCTCTTCATGCCTTGAATCCTGATTCTTTCGCATAGTTTCCATCAATCTAATCTCTTGGTTCCATGGATTACATATTTCCACGGAAATTTCTTCCTTTTATTTTACTTGACTATTCACTTGTGTAAAATTTTCTCCGACATCTGAAATAAAACCTGTACTCACAAAAATATTATTAAAATAAAAAACATAAGGCCTTAGTGCCTATTTATCCTATGGCAACATTTCAGTATGCTGCTTTTAAATTTCCTCTTCCATCAGCACATTAGTATGCTAATTTAAATTCTCTATGAGACTGTCAAATATTCCCTCTTCCATGTCATATGTTTCAAGAATGTCTCCCTATTCTATTTCACAATAATGAACTTCTTTGATTTTATGAATCATTCCTACATCCTTATACCTTGTTTCCTAATTATTATTCAGAAAAATTTCTTTGTCTTTCTCTCTTAGCAACTCACCCTGAGTATAGGTCCTCTGCTTTTCCAACATTCTTCTTTGAAGATCTAACTTTCTATATAACTCAATAATCTCAATTGTGGTAAACCTTGGAAACTTTACACAACTTTCCATACCTTCACTTTATATTGACTAATCTTCAGATGGCCCTTATTCCTCTGCTTCAATACTCTGCTATTTATTCCCATAAGACCCCTCTGTCTCCTTTTGTTTCCGAGATCTTGCTATCTCGGCATCATTCTGAACAAATTTTAGATTCAAATTATTCTCCTTAACAAATTTCAATGTTTTTTCAACAACCTGTGATGTACCTGCAGTCACACAAAAATTAGTCATCCTATCTCCTTGCTGATTAGTTTTAAAAACATAGGACCTTGTGGTCCCGCTTGATGCTTTAGTCATCCTATCTCCTTGCTTCTTTGAATCCTTCATTTTATTCAATTCCTCTGTAGATTTATCTTCTGTCACATCATTACTTTCAGAAATAAATGGACCATATTCTTTCTCACATATAAAATCTTCCTTTACATACTCATTTAAACTGAGTAACTCTTCCTTCAGTTGAGCATTCACTCTATGCTTCCACTTCACTTGTAATCCATGCCACTTGAATTTCCTTTTCATACTCCATCCATATCTCTGGCCTACTTTACTTCTCTATAACATTTCCATCAACAACTCAAGATGAAATTTTATCTCAACTTTCTCCTTCTTACAATCTTCATCAGTCAACTGTTCACATATGCCATTTACCTTGGCATTTTCCTTCTTCTTCCTTTTATTGTGGTCTTCATCCGATTTTCTGAAATGACTATCAACAATCATCTTTTCCTCCTTTGTGAACTTCATATTTTCACTTGTGGATTTCGTTTGAATCCCACTTTCAATAAGCTTCTATAATTTCCATTCAAAAATGCAAGCTTTATTCATACGCTTAACCTCTTGCAGTTCTCTGTCTTGGAATCATTTTGGGAAATTTGTCTTGCTTCTCTTTGCTGCAAAACAACACTTTAGTAATGCTTGTGCTATAATGACCAAATCTTTGGGTGTCAGGCTCTGCTGATCATGCACCCAATTACATTCAAATACTTGCTTATGAATATTTGACTTTAGACATTACATCAACTCTTCATCTTGGATGAAAAATACAACCTCTTGTACAATAACTCAATATTAACTCAAGCTATCCAAATTTTCATTTGACCCTAACATCTGTTTGACTTCAAAGATTAACCCAATAATTATAGTAGTGGATATTTTGACTTAATTTAAGTTATACAATCTTCCAACAAACATCCACCCTCAATACATTTTTATGATGTAAAATCCTTACTCTCTCTCATACTCCATTTTTATGAAATATCATCAGTTTCCCATTATAATTTCACATGATACTAAAGTCTTTAATTGAAATGCAACCCATGTTTTCCAAGGTTTATTTTATGGTGAAAATAAATAAAGCATTCAATTTTCGACTTTCAAAAATACCTTTCTGCATGATCATACCTTATGCTCCCGTCAAGGTTATTTAACAAACCTTCTTTTCGCAATTTCAGCTCTCCAGATTCCACTCTTCTGTGCTGTCTTTATAACTATGAGTATTCACATTTCTTTCATACCATAGTCTATTTAACATGCTTACCATTGTAATTAGGTAGTTTTCTTGCACTTCTATGCAGTTCATTCTTTGCAGTGACGGTTCGCATGGAACACCGTCTCTCCTCAGTGCACAAAACAATTCATTCACAAGAATTTCTCAAAAATTTCTTTTAACATGGTGGCATTACCATATTTCTCCGTAGCAACAAACAAAAACCATACTTGAACCATACTCGCACATCAATTTCTGATATGGAATCCAATTCCATTCCTTAAACGTATGGACTGATTTCATTCTTTCATAACTTTTACAAAAACTTAACTTCTCAAATATGGTAAGGGAAATTAAATCATCCAATTTTAAAAAAAAATTTAATTAATGAATATTGATCCATTCAATGAGAACTTACCTTGAACCTTCTTGTGGTTGAAATGATCTAACCCCTCTCTCTCATATTCATTTAGGAATATATTCAAGCCTCTATAGACTTTGTCTCCGACAAACTCCCAGCTATCCACATCCAAACTCCACCTGAGCTTTGTGTCCACCCCGTCATCCAGATTTGACTGTGCAATGCCAATTTTCTAACAATATCATCCCAGCAAATAAATTTCTTCCCATCAATTTTCTAACATAAATATTTTCCCAACAAATAATGTTGGAAACCTTCAAGGTATGCACAATCTAATAATATCTTTGGAAATCACCATTTTTCCAACGCAATTTCCATTCACCCAACTGTGCTTTTACGCAAATTCCATTCACCATTTACCAACATGGGACAACACATTTGAAAGAATAAATTCTGCATTATTGCAGTCACTGCTACCACAATTCATTCACACAGGAATATCAAAACAAATGCAACTAAATGTGACTTCAAAGCCTCCAATTTTGGGAACATCGCTTTGGGAACAAGCGATGCATTGTTTTTGAAGCTGTTGCAAACATAAATCATTGCACAGAAATCAAAGTAATTGCACCCAAGTAACACAATTTCAAACTTGTTGTATTCATAATGGAATATACTCTCTATAACACATACATCAAATGGTGCTCCTTACCATGACTCCACGGAAACTTCCATTTAACATATCCTACATAATCTTGTGGGGAAACTCCAACGCATACTAAAAGGCAGCTTCACGCTGACTATTATATATCGGAATGCACAGTATATATATACGCCTCCGCTAACACATACCATATGCTAGCTGCATACTGTGATCCACAAGGATTGTGTCCAAAATCTCACGTAGTCTCACAGGGAATTAAAGCCGCACATCCAACCACAGGGCTGCGTTACGGCTCCAACAATGCTCGAACTTTTGTTTGACTTGATTTCACACAATGTGCAAAACGATAGGTTGTTTCTAATGCTCCTGGGTACCACAATTCAATATGCCATCACATAGCCACCACGCTCCACATACCATTCCACAGCAGTCAAAGAAAATGTAAGAGATTTGAGGTTGAATGTATTAATATTGGGATAGTGTTTATACACATATATCCAATGCCTTTCACCATAAACCACAGAAGTGTATACCATATGGACGCTGCTTACACCATATGATGCATGTTGCGTTCCCTTTGCGTTTGCTTCCAATACAACATATCCACAGGTCTTCCTTTACAAATATTCCAAGAACTGAATGTCGCACACCCCAAATCACAGCAT
Source organism: Pinus albicaulis (assembly GCA_034641835.2). Classification (NCBI taxonomy): domain Eukaryota; kingdom Viridiplantae; phylum Streptophyta; class Pinopsida; order Pinales; family Pinaceae; genus Pinus; species Pinus albicaulis. The sequence continues at coordinate 913,689,843 of CM076581.1, forward strand.
GTTAAGACTACTCTCACCATAGCCCCACGATAACTGCATGAGTTCCTCACGCAGTCACACAAGAAATTTGAAACTACACAATGCCAAAACATATTATTAGACTATGGTGACTGTGTTATATATATGAATAGCATTGTATATTTACATATCTCTGTTAACAAAACCTGAATGCAGGTCTATCACCATGACCTCATGGGGATAGCGTTCAATTATAAATGCAATGATAATGATCGCAAATAATTTGCAACCTTACACATCGAAATGCAGAACAGACTATGCCACCACTTCCATTCCACTATGACTGTGCTGTATCAAATTTAGTAGGTGATGGCCGCATAATGCATCTCCATAGTCTCCACTCCTTCGTCGCTTGCATCCACACACCAACGCTTGACTTGGCCACACTCCACTACAGCATAGTAATCACAGTAGTGTGTTAAGGCTGCCACCATTTATGTGGTTTATAACAAAGTCGAAACAATCATTTCAACTACTAACACAGTAGGAAATCCATTCACGCTTGCTGCATAACATATCCCCACTGTGAACTTGTTCCTGCGTTACTGCATTGATAGTTTGCAGACTCAACGTGGTACAATATTCTACATAATTCAATCAACTCTCTCCCAGGCTAAGATACCAAATGATGCAAGGATTCTTCTATAAGACATAACCTTTCATATAATAGAGTGTGTGTTTCTTTCAGCATAAAAATTCTCATCTAATTTAGATCAAAATATACATAAAGAAAGGAGAGCCATACAAAAAACTACACTTGATTCAGATCAAAATATACATAAAGAAAGGAGAGCCATACAAACAAAAATATTAATATAAAATAACATTAGAAATTCCAGATTCAATCTATTTGGCTGAATATTATAATGGATGGCATATCGGCTCTCGGCCCTTTTACAAAATCTCTCAAACCATTTCTCTCTCTCTCTCTCTCTCTCTCTGTATTCCTCACTGTCTTTCATCCTCACACAATCCTTACCTTTATACATAATTCTGAATTTATTCCAATCCATGATTTCCTCCACCCAAATCTCAACCAAAATCTGAAATATGTTTATCCCTTTTTTGGACTCAACTAAGTTCCGTTGAAGGAATTCCTAATCCCTAAATTATCTACCTAACTCACTCCACTTATATCCTTAATTAATTTAAGAGAATATTTACAATAAATATTACATTCATATTTTTCTCTCAATTTATTAAAAATGAGAAAAATAATATATAAATAATTAGAAAACCTCACCCCCTAAATCACACAAATGAATAATGAAAATTAAGCTTGATGCTCCTATATCACTACTAGCCCTCCCAGTTTAGCTACGAGCTTAGGGATAATTTACCACCAATTTAGTAACCAATTTCTCCATCAATTGGAAAAGTCTATGCAACTTTGTAACATAGAATTATATACCTCCAAATTTTGATTGCACTCGACTTAGGTCTTGTATATATTAGGATTTCATATGCTTTTTTTTTTAACGACATGGATTCCATATTTTTCCATGAAGTATTTTACTATTTATATAACTAATTGTTAGATATCCTTTGTTCACTATGTTAAATTATTTTAGTTTAAACATGAAGTATTTTGATTTGTTGTTGGAATCATATCCTAAATTATTTCTTACATTTTTGTACTGCAAGTATACACTTTTCCCATGTATTCAGTCTCCGAGTTTAAATGAAAATACTTATTTTTTTTTCCATACAGATGGGCTATATGTTGCCATCCCAGGGTTTGTTCTCAGAGTCAAGTCTCTCTCATATTCCTTTATATATGAATCTGTACATAGTTATTGTATTCGATGCGCATATGATAGACATACCCCTATCAGAATTTTTTTAAGTAACTTCAATTCCATGCATTTAATATTTCCTTGAGGAATTTATGAGGGTAATTCCCTATCAAATTTCCAATTCTGGATAATTGTGTCTAGCCTCATTGAAATAGTGCTAAAATCAAACGCTGCTCTACATCCTGTACTTGTTATTTTTTTTTGGCCTGAGTACTCACTCCATTATTCTTTCAATTTTTGTATGGTTAATATGCCTCTATACACTCTATGAAATGACTCCCAACTTACATAATTTTAATTTATCACATATTCCTACTTACGTTGTGCTGTTGTGGCCAAATTTTTTTGAGTTGAGTGTATTTGAATATTATGATTATTTTATATATTTTTTACTTTCTTGCTATACATACATAGTCTGGTTGATAACATTCATTATAAGTTGGAAAATTTTAAAATTGACTATATCAAGAGAATAGGGGCACACATTACTTCACTGTAGATCCATCTTGATCTATTGACCTGATTTCTTTCCTCAACCTCCAGTTCAATATGTATTTACACACTTTGAATTGATTTCATTTCTAATATGGATTATAACTTGTAATGACGTGGGTACATGTAATTATTTTCATGTGCCCAGGTTCTACACCTACGAAAATTTCCCTTAATTTTTCCCCACCTGAACTAGTATCTACTCAATTTTCCTTCTATAATACTTTTTGAGTTACTACTTTCATATATAAAAAAATATAACATGGTTTTATAGAAATAATAATTCATCTCATATAAAAAAACATATTTGTAAAAACGAGTCTGTAATGATTTCGATCCAAATTCACACAAATGTATATAGTGACACTCATAAATTTGAGCTTCATCTCATTTTCTATCATTTTTTCCATAATATTATAACTAATATTCCTATTATATCACTAACATGATTCATTTATAATATAATCATATTAATGATGACATTATTATCCAAAACCATTCACATATAATCGTTTACTGTAATGAATATATCATAACACTAAATATAACTATAATCATTGCTAGAGGAACACTTGGGAGTTGACACTCTTCCTCTAAACCTTGAACTAAATCCTTTAGTTCTCCCTGAGCTGAGATGTGCTTTATAGGGATTAAAAAACCTCTTTGATCCCTTCATAGTTTATTTTATACATTTTCTTCAATAAATTATTTTTCCTTAGTGGCGTCCCACTTTTGTGGGTCTGCCAACCTAGTTTCCCAGCATTTATTCCTTTTTTTCCCTTTAAATCCCACTTTTCTTTCCTGCGATGCTTTATTCCACCCATACTTGGCATCTTGCTCCAACCAATTTATTTAATGGCTCTTTCTCTCCTATCTCATTAAATATTATTTATTTCCTCCTAGGTATTTTTAGGAGTCTTATTATGGAAAATTTATCTGGATATCATCCATCAATGAGTTTTTCAAAAATATTTGCAAGAATATCTTAACTCAGGTATTGCATTCCCATGTAGCTCCTTTTTTTTATTTATAAATAAAAAAATTATTTTTTACATCATAATAACTCTTTACTATTCACATTGCATTTCAACCAAACATGGCTTCCCTGCCATCAAGTCTAATAATTCAGTCTACGTATAGTTAAGATATTAACATAACATAAATAGATGGGTATTACATATCCTCCCCCCCCCCTTTTTAAATTAACACCATCCTGGGTGATCATTGTTCGATTAATCCAATTTTGAAACAGTTCTTGGTAGGCCTCTTGCATTGTGTCTTCTGGCTCCCATGTTGCATCCTCAAGTGTAAAGTTACTTCACTACACTTTACCGTAAGCGGCATCTTGATTTGAAAGCAACATCTCTTTCTGATATAATATACGAAGTCGTTATGCTAGGAAATAACCTTCTAGTTCCACGTGCATCAAATTCCAATCAATTATGTAAGAATCATCATGGAAATATTTCTTTAAAAAAGACACATTAAAAACATTATGTACTTTAATATGGATGGGAGATGCTAGCTGATATGCTACTAGTCCAACTCTGTCTAAAATATCAAAATGCCAAAAAATTCATTATGTCAGTTTTGTATAGCTTTTGGTTCTCAAAATAATTTTTCTCTGTTTCACCCTAAATAAATATGGTCTTGAATCTTAAATTCCTTATGGCTTCTCTTATTATCAACATAATTTTTTTCCTGATCCTGACATGTAGTTTTTATGTTTTGTCTAATTTTTTTCACAACCTACTCCATTTCCTGCAATGTCGCTGGCCCCAGTATGACTCTGTCCTTGGGTTGACTCCATATAATAGGTGTGTGGAATTTTCTTCCTTACACGGCCTCAAAAGGACTCATTTTTTATTGAGGTTTGGTAGCTTTTGTTATAGGAAAATTTTCTAAGCGCAAGAATTACTCCCATTTGGTTGGTCTATCCATGACATACATTCAAAGCATGTCCTCTAAAATATGATTAGTTCTCTCTCCATGTCCATCAGTTTGGGGATGATATGAATTGCTAAATTTTAATTATGTCCACATGCCTCGACATAGATATTTTCAAAATTTGGAGGTGAGTTTCACATCTCTTTCTGACACTATCATCTTTAGTACTCCATGTAGTCACACAATTTATCTCATGAAAATGTTGGAAATTTGTGTTGTTCCAATAGTAGAATATACATGTATAAAATGTGTTTCTTTTCTTAGTGTATCCACTACCACAATGATGGAATCATGTTTTAATTTTCTTTTTTGACAATCCTGTAATAAAATCCAATGAAATCACTTCCCATTTACATTCAAGAACGGGTAGTGGATTTAAAAATCCAACAAGGCGTTGGTGTTCCACTTTCACCTGTTGATATTCTATACTTTTGGATAAGTATTATTCCTCCTCCTTTCTCATTCCCAACCAAAAAAATATTTTCTTAATGTTGTTATCATATTTTCATATCTAGGATGTCCCACATAAGGTTTCTTATGATACTCATTTAGTATCAACTATTTTAGAGCACTCACATTGGGGACATATAGTCTATTTTTGTAGATCAACAAATTTTCAGAGGTTTCTGCATAACCTGGGCTTTCCATGTGTTGCAATTTCTATTTAATTTCCAGGTATTTATGAACTTCATGTGCTGAATTATTAATCTAATCCACAAATTTTGTACTAATATTGCTAACATATACCCCCATTAAAGCATGTGCATGACTACTTAATGCATATGAAATTTTATTTTCTTTGCCTTTTATGTGTTTAATGTCAAACGCAAATTCAGTAAGAAAAGATAGCCACCTAGATTTTCTAGGATTAAGATATTTTTGGATGAAAACACATTTTAGGCCGATGTGATCTGTCACTATAGTAAAAAAATTTCCTAATACGTAGTGCCTCCACATATTTAAAGCATGTATTACAATAGCCATCTCTAAATCATATATTTCATAATTGTTTTCATGTGTTTTCATCTTACTAGATTTGTTAGGTCCCTATATTACTAGTATAGTCCCTTATTTTTGTTAGTGTAACCCCCTTATTGTTATTTTTGTACCCCTGTAACCCCAACATTGTTACTATTGTGCCCTTACATTATTATTGTTAGGTCAGCTAGGATTATATTGTGATCCCATGGACCCCTATATATAGAAGGAGGTTGTGTCATTTCTATCATCCAATAATTGTTCATTTATGTAATGTATTGGATGTTTCCCCCTCAAAGTGGATGACTTCTAAGGTGTTGATCTCTCTTTTCTTCTATTTTTTGAGTTGGTTTCATAAAATTTGGTATCAGAGCATTGGATTCTAGGGTTTTGCTACTCCAAAAAGGTCATCGTGAAATTTTTTTCCATAACATTTTTTCTACGAAGGTTCCAAATATAAAATTTATACAGAGCAAAGCACATCATGTAAAAATTTCAGATCATGTTTTGCAATATTTTCGGAGATATGATCTGTGGAGGTTAGGGTTTTTTCAGGCTACCGAATTTCACGTAAAAAATTTCATTGTGGAATTTTTGTTATAAATTTGTTTCTACGAGGGTTCAGAAGCTGAAATTTTTATAAAGAAAAGCTGAAATCATGAGCATCCTCCTGTAAAATTTTAGATTTTGGTCCACAATATTTTTGGAGATATGATACATGGAATTTAGGTTTTTTTAGGCTCCCCAATTTCATCTCAAAGAGGTGACCGTGGGAAAATACTCATAACTCTCTCTATGAGCATTAGATAGGAATACTATAAAAGGTGGAAGGAAGTATAAAGACTATAGTTTCCTGTGTATCAATTTCATAGTCAAAGGAAGAAACAGTTACACGTGGCACGCTGTACAATATTTCTCTACTGAACTAATCCATAATTAGGTCATTGTGTGAGATTGGGCATAAATTTTCCTTGAAGAATCCAAATCAGGTCAGATCTGTGGAATTCGAAAGAAGATTTAGAGGGCTACTAAGGAACTAAATTTTATATATTCAAGATTTGAAAGCATAGAGATAATTCATTTTTAATATCGAGCTCCTCAAAATCAAGAAAAAGGTGTGTGTTTTTTTCGAATTGCATAAGTCTTGTTTGAAGAATCAGTTTGAATTGATTCCAAGGGAATATGGTAGAATAGATATCAGTATTGGGTTCTAAAATTCCTCCTAAAAAAGAATTCAACACCCATTAAGCCTTTAGAAGGATCTACTATGAATCATAAGGACTAAGAAGCGCAACATGACATATCAAAATTACAAGAGCAAGTGCACAAATTTTTTCTCTCGCAAAGAGAAAAAAAAAATGAAATGGAAGTTCTCAAGAAAGGCATGGATGGTTTGAAGAAAAAATGGAAAACATGAAGAATGATCTCAAAGCATACATGGAAGGCTTGAAAAGTTTGATACAATAAATGTATCCTAATGGCAAAAATATTGTAGAGGAAACTCATGATGAGAACAAAATAAATGTTAATCATGATTTCATAAAATCTCATGTTGGATAGAAGACCTACCATATTCTAAAGATGGATATGAGGAAGTTTGATGGAAAGGATCCCGTAAAATGGACACTATAGATGGAGCAATATTTTGATCTCAATAATGTGAAAGACACACAAAAGGTACTCATTGCAAATTTACATTTAGAACAAAATACATTTGTATAGTATCGATGGCTTTGCTCCGGTAAAAAAATTGTCACTTGGTAAATTTTTACAGAGGAAATGATAACACATTATGAGGATACAAAGAGAAACACCTTCTTTACCCAATTGATAAATCTCAAACAAAAGGGTTCAGTGGTGGAGCACATTGAGGACTTCCAAAAATTGAATATAAGGGTAACTAATATTCCAGAGGAACACATGATTGATGTCTTCATAGAGACTTTAAAGGATAACATCCAACATGAAGTTCACATTTGGGAACCTAATTCATTGGAGAAGGCTTTCAGATTGGCAAGAAAAATTGAAAGTAAAATTATGGCAACAAGGAAGCCTACCACTAACATCTATAAAGATGGAAGTATTGCTACTCCTAGACTTCCACAACCTACAAGGTTGACACCACAACAATTGGAAGAAAAAAGAGAAAAAGGGATTTGATACAATTGTGATATAAAATACACTAAAGGTCATAAGTGTGATGAGAACAGATTATTTTACATAAATTGTGAAGAGGAGGAAGAAAATGAACAAGAAACATCAAAAGAAGAGGATATACACCAGGAACCAATGCTAGAAGAAGAAGAAATGAGTTCGACCATATCATGTAATGCATTGGAAGGTATTACCACTCCTCAAAATCTCAATATAGAAGGACATATCAAGAAGAAAAAGGTAATAATGTTGATTGATTCAGGTAGTACCCATAATTTTATTCATTGTAAGGTAGCCAAGGAATTGAATTGTTTCCTATTCCCAACACTAGAATGTCAAGTGATGGTTGTAAATGGAGGAACTATAAAATTTCATAATATCAAGTGAACCATGGGGGAATATGTATTGAATAGTACAATTCTTTCCATTCCAATGGGAGGTGTTGATGTTGTACTAGGAGTACAATGGTTACAATGTTTGGGAATTGTATCTTTTAATTTTCAAGAAATTTTCTTAAATTTTTTTTCTGAAGGAAAGGAAGTTGAATTATGGGGTAGCGCAGGCAATATGGGAAAGATAGTAAGCTCTAATTTCATGATAAATATTATGAAGAAATAACAACGAGGTGTAATTGCACTATTATGCTCACTAGAAGTTCCAACATCAAAATCATCAATTTCTCCAGATCTCCAAAAAGTCTTGGACAATCATTCTGAGGTGTTTTAAACTCCCAAAGGAATCCCACCTATTCGTGATCATTATCATGCTATTCATTTGATTCCAGGAACTGTTCCTCCAAAAATCAGGCCATATAGATATCCTTATATCCAAAAGAGAAAAATTGAACGTATGATTACAGAAATGTTAGAGGCTGGTATAATTCAACCTAGTCAAAGTTCTTTATTTGCTCCAGCAGTATTGGTGCACAAAAAGGATGGATCATGGTGCATGTGTCCAGATTATAGGAAGCTCAATAAGCTCACTACTAAATATATATTTCCCATTCCTCTGATTGATGAGCTATTGGATGAATTACATGGAGCAATTTATTTTACCAAGTTGGATCTTCATTCAGGATATCATCAAATTAGAATGAAGATGGAAGATATTTCGAAAACAACATTTCGAAATCATGAGGGTCATTATGAATTTTTGGTCATGCCTTTTTGCCTTACCAATGCACCTCCTAAATTTCAAGGGTTGATGAATTCCATTTTCAAACCCTTCCTTAGAAAATTTGTGCTCGAATTGTTTGATGATATACTAATCTACAACAGGTCTTCGAAGGATCGTGTTCAACATGTTGCGAGGGTGCTCAAACTATTGGATGAGAAAAAATTATATGCAGAAACATCCAAGTGTTTCTTTGGAGTACAAGAGGTGGAATATCTGGGTCATATTGTATCTCATGAGGCTATTAAGGTAGACCATAAAAAAATTAAATCCATTAAGGAATGGAAAGTCCCCACAACCATAAAGAAGTTGTGAGGATTTCTTGAGTTAATAGGGTATTATCACAAGTTTGTCAAGAATTATGGGAGAAAAGAAACACCTCTAACAAAATTATTGAAGAAAGATGCATTTTCATGGACTCCTGAAGCAAATAAGGCCTTTGAACATCTTAAAGAGGCAATGTTCCTAGCATTGATCTTAGCTACGCAAGACTTCACAAAAACCTTTATTGTGGAATGTGATGCCTTAGGGAATGAAATTGGTGTTTTTTTAATGCAAGAAGGAAGAACCGTTGTTTTTGAAAGTTTTCCAATCAAAGGAAATTATTTACAGAAAGCTATTTATGAGAACGAAATGTTGGCAATACTACATGCAAGAAATAAATGGCTATCTGACCTAATGGGAAGACACTTCAAGGTAAAAAATGATCATGATAGTCTTAAAACGTTTTGGAACAAAGAATATCCTTAGAAGAGCAACAAAAATGGGTCTCAAAGATGTTAGGTTATGACTTTGAAATCATCTACAAAAAAGGGAAGCTAAATGTTGTCGTAGATGCACTCTCAAGAAAGGATGAAGAGGTGGAAGAATTTCTTTGTACCATTTCTATTATCCAACCAGATTGGATAACCGAAGCAAGGGATGAATGGAATAAGGAAGAAGAAGTGTGGACACTCATTCAAAAGTTGTAGCAAGATCCTATTACATCTGATACATTTAGTTGGAAAAATGATTCCTTGTGGTACAAAGACCGCTTATATATTTGTAAGAATTCCCAACTAAAACAAAATATTCTTTTGCAATTGCACACTTCTCCCTTATGAGGACACCTAGGATTCTTAAAAAATTACCACTGGGTGAAGAAATAATTTTTTTGGGATGGCCTTAAATCTGATATTCAAAAGTGTGTGGCAGAATCTTTGGTTTGCCAACAAAATAAGGTTGAGACAATTAAGACCCCAGGTCTTCTACAACCTTTATCCATTCCAAGTCAACGTTGGGAGGAGATTTCAATGGATTTTATCACATGTCTACCTAAGTCTGAAGGAAAGGGTGTCATCATGGTGGTAGTTGATATAATTAACATGTATGCACACTTTTGTGGATTATCTCATCCATTTAAATCAAGTACAATCGCTTCTGCATTTATGGAAACAATTCAAAAGCTACATGGAAACACAAAGATTACTGTAAGTGACAGAGATCCCATTTTTACTGGAAATTTTTAGATGGAATTGTTTTCTTGTTTGGGTACTCAAATAGCTCATAGCTCATCTGATCATCCGCAATTTGATGGTCAAACTGAGATAGTGAATAAATGTTTGGAAGGATATATTCATTTTTTTGTATCTAAAAAGAAAACACCATGGGTCAAGTGGTTACCTCTCGCTGAATGGTGGTATAAAAATTCCTTCCATACTAAAGAAAAAATGACCCCATTTATGGCACTTTATGGATATCATCCACTTTCCATCACATCATATTTAATTAGGGAAAATTTTAGGGGCTAATATTAGCAAGTGGGCTAATTTTCCATGCTTTTTCCAAAAAAAAGATTCATTAATTTCCATTTAAAAAAAAATTAATTCACCTAAATTTTATAGTATAAAATTATTTCACCCTAAAAATCGCCAAAATTTTATATATACTAATATAAAATAACTATAAACCTAAATATTTTTACAAAAATATAGTTTACAATTTACATATCCAGGACTAGTAAGATTCACCAAGGTTCTTAAAGTTTAAGATAAACTTCCATCCTTAAAATTTTCCCTGTATTTAAGAGAAAATTCTAAGGTTCATGTAGTGGAAGATCACATAAAGCATCAACAAGAAGTTCTCTAACTCTTAAAGAATAACTTAAATTTGGCACAAAATCGAATGAAACAACATGCTGATCAACATCGCAGCGAGGGAAGTTTTAAGGTAGGATATTGGGTATTTTTATGGCTACAACCATACAAACAAATGTCCCTCAAGCAATCTAAGAAGGATAATAAATTATCACTAAAGTATTATGGTCCTTACAAGGTGTTTTCAAAGAGTGGTACTATGGCATACAAAGTGGAGCTTCCTTCTTCTTCGTGAGTGCATCTAGTTTTCCATATCTCATGCTTAAAGAAGGTTATAGGTGACAAACTTCTAGTTCAAACAATATTTCCAGAACTTGATGAGGAAGAAAAATTCATATTGGAACCTGAAGCAGTCACCGAAACAAGAACTCGACAACTATGGACTCGATCAATTTAAGAGTATCTAATCAAGTGGAAGAACTTACCCACTGAATATTCTACATGGGAGGATGAAAATTTTACACGGAAGTATCCACAGCTACTCAAGAATTGAGGAAAACACTTTTTTGGAGAGGGGAATGTTAGGCCCCTATATTACTAGTATAGTCCCTTATTGTTGTTAGTGTAACCCCCTTATTGTTATTGATGTACTTCTGTAACCCCAATATTTTTATTATTGTGCCCTTACATTATTATTGTTAGGTCGACTAGGATTATATTGTGATTCCATGGACCCCTATATATAGAAGGTGGTTTTGTCATTTGTATCATCCAACAATTGTTCATTTATGTAATGTATTGGAGGTTTCCCCCTCAAAGTGGCTGATTTCTAAGGCGTTGATCTCTCTTTTCTTCTATTTTTGCAGCTGGTTTCATTACAAGATTTGTGAGCTACTACTGAATTTTTCTCCATCAAAAGCCCCCTAACCCCTCTAAAAAACCATCTATGAAAACAACAAGTTGTTTATTCAGGTCTGTAATCTGTAAAATAGGGGTCATTGTAAGTAAGTGTTCAATTTATTAAATATTTCCTCACATTTTGTTGTCCACTCAATTTTTGTTCCTTTATTTTGTAATGATGTAATAGGGTAGGCGAGTTTAGAGAATGCTTTGATAAATATTTTATAATATCTCTCCATTCCCATAAACGAGCATAAAATAGACACGTAATTTAGTATGGGCCAATTTAAAATGGCCCTAACCTTCCCAGGATCAACAAACAATCCCTCCTTTGAAATAACATGGCCTAAATATTGTACTTTGCCCTTGTAAAACTCACATTTTCTAAATTGATCATATACTTTATCTCTTATAGTTTGCACCACTAATTACATATGTTCCTTGTCTTCTTCTTCATTATGGGAATACACCAAAATGTCATTTATAAACACTAGCACAAATTTATCAAGGTACTTATTAAGTACAATGTTCATTAAACCAATAAAGGTTGTTGGTGCATTAGAAATACGAAAGGGAAACCCTACAAATTCGTAGTAACCATACCTATTCCGAAAAGTTGTCTTAATAATATATTCATATTTTATTCTTAGATGGTGATATCCTGTCCTTAAATCAAATTTTGAAATATGCCAGTCTCCCACCTCACTTGATCAATTAGACATCAATACGAGGTTGTGGGTATTTATTTTAATGGTTAACTTGTTTAATTGTTGCTAATTGACACACATTATAAATGTTACATATTTATTTTTGACAAATAACATAGGAGCCCCCCACAAGGATACAATAGGTCTAATATAGCCTTTGTCCAGTAATTCTTGTAGCGACATTTTCAGCTCTAACAACTCAAGTGCATGCATTCTGTAAGGAGATCTAGATATTTGGCTTGAACCTCGTACCAAATCAATGGAAAAATATATATCTATGTGGGGAGCTAAGCCTAGAATTTCCTTTACAAAAATATCTTGAAACTCCTTAATGGCTAGAAAAGTATGTAATTTTTTCTCTTCTGTTTGTCATTTGTTTGTTTCCACATGAGCCATAAATAATTGACAACATTTTCATGTACTTTTTTTCATTTTTAAGGTTTAAATATGTCTAACTGATATGGGTTTTAGTATGACCTTGATTAATTTAGTTTGTCCACTTGGACTCACACAACTCACTATTTTTTTTAAATAATTTATGAGAGCTCCATGTATTTCCATCAAGTCCATTCCTATTATAACATCATAGGATGCTAAGGGAAGTATATTTATATTTTTTTTTGTGTCACTTGTCTAGTTACACTGCTTTTCATACCAGTTTCCAACGGTACCAGTCGTCTAGTGTTGAATTTTTCAATTTTCAATTTACATTTTTCCAAAATTTGGGGACTAATGTAAGTTAAGATAGCCCTTGTATCAATTAAAGTAGAAACATATTGATTTAAAATAGTACCTTCAATATCTATCATCATATATTGGTGCTCATCCTGTCTGTCTTCCAGTGTGACACTTATCCTAGGAATGTTTCAGGAAATGTCATTCATAGTTGTTTCTTCATAAAAAACATAAACATTCTAAATGGGTATGGAATTATTCAAGCAGTTTCTCAATAGGTGGTGTTCACCACACCCCCAATAATTCAGCGATTCTCTCTCCTTTCCCACATTTGTATTGTTCAAATCCATGGGTTTGGACTTCGTCTGATATTGCATCGGCTGATTTAAATTCCCTTTACTAAATTTCTTCCGCTGATGGTCCTTTCCAAAAACTTTAAGATAGGAATGTTTGTATCTCTTTGACCCCATTTTAGTTTTGTTTATGCACTTACTTGGCCAAGCCTTTGAGCCTTAACCCTTATTCTTAAACTGATGGTAGCACAACCTTTATTTCCTTACTACCTCATCCATTTTATTAGGGTTTTCAAACTCAATCCTTTCTTTACAAAAGGTAGGTAAACAGCTCCAAAATCATCATACCTTGGATTTCTCGTATTTAACATAGGTAACATACCATAACAAGTTGGTAAAAATTTCCATAAACTTGTCCATAGTTAATTGTCCCAACCTTAATTCATGGAACTCCTTGGCGTGATCATCATAATATCATTCATTTAGATATGAGGACTTACACTATTTCCGAAATTCCTCCCAATAAGTTGTCTTGCATTCCAACATATGCACACTTTTGGCCTCTTCCAACCAGAGAGCATTTTTTCCTTGAAAATGATAAATGGCCAATCTGTCCTTCAAATTACTCTCGTACTCAAAAACCTGAAAAATTTGTCATTATCAGAAGCCATGCTTTTGCCTCCTCATCATTTTATGCATCAAAAGTAGGGTGATTAATTTTCCTAGATTATCCTTGTAACTCCAATTTATTCTTTATTTTATGTGTTTTTGGATACATTCTATCTGAATCCCTTCCATTTTCAGACTTCTCTGGTCTTGTTTCCACCTTTTTTCTTTTCAATGCTTCTAGGTCTATTGTTCGATGGCTAGAATTTTCAGTCAACTCCCTTATCATCCTTTCCTTTTCGTCACTATCCTTTAGTAGGTGCTCATTACTAATCTTGAGGTGATCCAACTCTTGCTTCATATTTCAGATAACATCCATAAATTTAGAATTTGGTGGGGTACTTCCATTTCACAACTAGACATACAGTTCTTCACGTACTATTATAGGTGGAGGGGAATCATTTTCCATTTTTTTGCAGCCTGATTCAGTTGAGAACCTTATGAACAATACAAAATATTATCAAAAATTTAGATTTATACTTCTACAAATAATTTAGTTCAATATGGTGGTTCCCCCCAAGCCTAGTGTTGGAATTGAGGCTCTGATACCATATGTAACACACATCGATCTACATAAAAAAAAATTCCTAATCAAGTTGTAGCCATGTCTTTACCTTAAAAATTAATTATTTATCACTTATTGGATCCTATGGAATGCAGGATAAAACTCAATTATTTTATGTATGACACTTATCTATGGAAAAATATTTCTACATTATATTATGATTGATAATCACATTTACCCTTTCCTTATGGTTCATTCCCATCGTGTAATTATAAAACATTAACAACTTCTATTATGCGGTACCTATCATGTAACATATATTTTGATCACATAGACTATAGCTTATTTAGTAATTTTTACTATTTTCTACACTTTTGCTCTATATCACGGGGTTTTGAGCAAATATCCACATCCCTAAGTTCGGTGCACAGTATCATACAATGGATAATTACTTACCTATTTTTTATATGAATTGGATATTTTTTTTTTATACCCATGACAAGTATAGTATTCTCCTCACATTGATATATAAGAATAGTGGAACTATTTATTTATCCCACCTACCTTAGGGATGATATAATTATCATCTAAGTCTCTTAGTTGACTAGTCTGAAATAGTTACTTGTCCTTTTACCTTTGATTGTAGCGTACCCACCAAAATATCAATGTTTGAAAATTCTTCATATAGCTCTAGTTGTTAACATGGAAGTTAAAGTGCCAGACTGCGTTTTGCAGGGTGAATGGCGATGGTACACTTATAAGAACCCCATGTGAATATCACATGGCCTTTTGTACTAGCACCAGTTCACGGAATGGAAAATTTTAGGCGTTAATCTTCACAGGTGGGCTAATTCTCCATGGTTTTTCCAAAAAAATATTCGCCAATTTCCATTTTTTTATAAAAAATATTCACCAAAATTTTACAATATAAAATTATTTTACATTAAAAATCACAAAATTATATATACAATATATATAATATCATTATAATTTTGAATAATTTTACAAATACATCAATAAAAATTTTATAGTTTGCATATTAGGGACTACTGAGATTCGCCAATTTTTTAAACTTCAAGATAATTTTCCATCCTTAAAATTTTCCCTGGTTCACGGTTGGATCTACATCCTACCCATCCAACGATGAATATCGCTCCTCGTATTTTTACATAAATGACCATGTTACTGTCTATTTCATTTGGAAATTTTTCGTTTTTCTTTAGTGGTGTCAAGTTCTTGTAACTCCTTCTTGAGAGGAATTTGGTGCTAGAAGCTAGGTTAGTTATAGGTTACCATGGTTGTGGTGGCCTTCAATAGAGCATTGCCTCGTTCCTATTGGTCACGGGTGAGTTATTTAAATTTATTTTTTTGTACATTAAATATTTCTCGCATGTTTAACAATGTTAATCCATAGTATTTCCCCTTGAATGTGTCTAACTCCGCCCCCTCCCACGTCAGGCATGCCAATATTTTGGGCTCTAACCGAACCTCCTTTCACAATTTCACCTTTTTCCCTCAAAGTATTTTTTTTTCTCCCCCGCTCGGCTTGCATACCTAATGCTAAATTTAATAGAGGTAACATGATACGAATTAAGGGTTTTCTTTTATTTTTTTTCATGCATTAATGTTTCGAGTGACAAGTATTTTTTTTGTTTTGTTTGAAGTGCAGGGTTTTTAATCTTTTTTATTTTTAAGAAAAATTCCACTCAGCAAGGATGCATGTATGTATTATTAATTTTCATCATGCGTAATTTTTTATGCAATGTTGGTAAACTAAGGTATTTCATGTCATATGCCACTGATATCCAAAATTTATTTTTTGTTCATAGAGATAGTGGGGTCTAGGTAGTCACGACTCTCTAGACGTATGCAGTTTGAAAATTTTATCATTATCCTGTTTGGTTTATTCTCTTTTGGTTACTTTATGTTCAATTATGTCTCATCCCCCACAAAAGGTTTCAAATTCGCTGGTTCTCTTTTTCAAGTAGTCCTGGAACCTTTTCATTCGGGAGCCCTTATGTTAGTGGAATAAAATAAAATAAAACAAAGGTCCGTCTTCCCTCACTTTCTACTTCATTCTCGCATCTATGTTGGTTCCCTGCATAACCTTTATTTCTCGGAGGTGTAACGAGTGAACAAAGGAGCATTTATTTTTGCTCCCATGTATACTTGTTAAATTTTCCATGCTAAGGGAAACTGGTGCCCCTCCCAATTTAGATTAAGGCATAGTGATAAAATACCACCCATTTGGTAGGAAATTTGTCTTCCATCAATTAGAAAAGTGTATGAATATTTGTAACAGAGATTTATATACCTCCAAAATTTGTGTGAACCTGACTCGGGTATTGTCTCTATGAGGATTTCATACGGTTTTTTATAACAACATGGATTCCATAATTTTCCCTGAAGTATTTTATTATATATATAACTAATTTCTGGACATATTTTATTCATTGGGTTAATTGGTTTCAGTTATAGTGTGAAGTATTTTTCTTTGTTGCTCGACTCATATTGTAAATTATGCCTTATATTGTATATTGCAAGTATTTAATGTTCCTATCTATGCATTATCCGAGTCCAAATGAAAATAGCTCATTTGTTTTTCTGTGCAAATGGGTAGTTATATGGTGCCATACCAGGGTTTATTCTCAAAGCTAAGTATCTTGCCTATTTCCTGATATATGTATAAGTAAATAATTGTTGTATTTAGTGTCCATATGATAATTATACACCTATCAGAAGTTTTCTATAAAAATATGATTATGTCCATTTATATTTGTCTTGGGGAATTTATGAGGTTTTTCCCTATTGAATTTCCAATTATGGATTGTTGTGTCTAGCCTCACCAAAATGGTGCTAAAATCAAACTCTGCTGTGTGTTTGGTAATTTTAATTTTCTTTGTCCTAAGTAATTACTCCATTATTGTATCAGTCTTTGTATGGTTAATATAACTTTGTATGGTCTAAACAATGACTCCTAACTTACATAATTTTCATTGATCATAGGTTCCTACTTAGCTTGTTCTCTTCTGGCCAAAATGTTGTTATAAAATATTATTTGAGTTGACCATATTCGAATATCATTATTATTTTATCTATTTTTTAATTTTTTGCTATTGATATATAGTTTGTTTCATAACATTCGTAATAGGTTGGAAAATTTTAAATTTGACTATGTCGAGAGAATCGTAGCACACATTTCTTCACTGTAGATCCGTCCAAATCTATTGACCTAATTTATTTCACCAACCTCCAGTTCAATATCTATTTACACACTTTGAATTGTTTTCATTGTTACTATGGGATATAACCCATCACGACCCGGGTACATGTAATTATTCGTATGCGCCAAGGTTTTGCACCTTTTTCCCTTAATTTCTCCCCACCTGAACTAGTATATACTCATTTTTCCTTCTATAATACTTCTATTCATTACTAATTTTATATTTAAACAAATATAAAACTGTTTTCCAGAAATGATAATTTATCTCATAAAAAAAATTATTTGTAAAAATGGATCTGTAATGATTTCGATCCAAATTCACAAACATATATATAGTCAGATTCATAGATGTGAGCTTCATGTCATTTTATGTCCTTTTTTCCATAATATTATAACTATTATTCCTATATGATCAGTAAAATTATTCATTTATAATATAATCAAATTAATGATGACAACATTTTCCAAACACATTCACATATAATCATTTACTGTAATGAAGATACCATAACATAAAATATAGCTGTAATTGAGAATTGACACTCTTCCTCCAAACCTTGAACTGAATAATCTAGTTCCCCCTGAGCTGAGATGTGATTCCTAGGGATTCAACAACCTCTTTGATCCCTTGATAATGTGTTTTATAAATTTTATTCTATTCTATATTTTCCCTTAGTGATGTTACACTTTCGTGGGTCGTCCAACCCACATTCCTAGGCTTCATTCCTTTTCCTTTTCTTTTCCTTTAAATCTTACTTTTCTCTCCCACGAATCTTTATTCCACCCATACTTAGTGTCTTTCTCCAGCTAAGTGATTTAATGTATATTTATCTCCTATATGATTAAGTATTATTTATTACCTCCTAGGGATTTTTAGGAGTATTATTATGGCAGATTTATCTTCATTCCATCTATCAATGATATTTGATAACTTTTTTACAAGAATATCTTAGATCTAAGTAGTTCCAATTTTTGACTTATTAATAAAAAATTATTTATTACATCATAATAACTCTTTATTTTTCACATTGAATTTCAACCAAAAATGGCTTTCCTACCATCGAGTCTAATAATTCAGTCTACATATAGTAAGACATTAGCATAGAAAAAACATAGGGGTATTACATCTTCCCCCCCTTTTTATTTAACATTGTCCTTGGTGTCCATTGTTTGATTGCTTCACTTTTGAAACATTGCCAATTAGGCCTCTTTCATTTTGTCTTCTAACTCCCAAGTTTCCTCCTTAGGTGTAAAATGTTTCCGCTACAATTTAACTCGAGCGACGACACAATTCTAGAGCAATATCTCTTTCCGATCTAATATGTGAAGTGGCTCTGCTAGAAAATATCCTTCTGATTCCATCTGTGTAAAATTCCAACAAATTATGTGAGAATCATCATGCACATATTTATTTAAAAAAGAAACATAAAAAAAATTATGTACTTTAATATGGCTCAGCAATGCCAGCTGATAGGCTACTAGTCCAACTCTGTCCAAAATATTAAAAGGCCCATAAAATCGTGGTGCTAGTTTTATATAGATTTTGGTTATTAAGGTAATATTCCTCAGTTTCAACCTTAAATAAAAATGGTCTCCAATCTTATTTTCCTTATGACTTCTCTTCTTATCAGCATAACATTTTTTCCGATCCTGTGCAGTTTTTATGCTTTTTCTAATTTTCTGCACCACCTGCTCCATTTACTACAAAATATCTTTCCCCATTATCAGTCTGTCCTCAGGCTCACTCCATCCAAGAGGCTTGTGTGTTTTTCTTCCATACAAGGCTTTAAAGGATATTATTTTTATCGATATTTTGTAGTTTTTGTTAAAGGAAAAGTCTTCTAAGTGCATGAATTCTTCCCGTATGATTGGTCTATCCATGGCATACATTTTGATCATGTACTCTAAAATATGGTTATTTATCTATGTCTATCCATTATTTCGATATAAAATGTAGTGCTAAAGTTTAAGCATGTCCCCATGCCTCCAAATAGAGCCTTTCAAAATTTGGTAGTGAATTTTTCATTTTTGTCTGACACTATCATCTTTGGTACTCCAGGTAGTTGGAAAATATATTTCAGAAAATGTTGTCAATATGTGTTGTTCCATAAGTATATTGTACAGGTATAAAATATGTTTGTTTTCTTAGTGTGTCCACTACAACCATGATGGAATCATGTTGTTGTTTTGTTTTTCACAATTCTGTGATAAAATCCAATGAAATCACTTCCCATTTCCATTCAGGAATGGGCAGTGGATTTAACAATTGTGTAGCGTGTTGGTGTTCCAGTTTCAGAAATTGACATTATATACATTTGGATAACTATTGTTCCACCTCATTTTTCATTGTCGAGCTAATTTTTTTTCTTAATGTTGTTATCATATTTTCATATCCTCGATGTCCTGCATTCATTTTCTTATGATACTTATTTAGTATCACTTATTGTAGAGCACTCAAATTGGGGAAAGATAGTCTATTTTTGTAGATAAACATTTTTTCATAGGTTTCTTCATAACCTGGGATTTCTATGTGCTACAATTTTTGTTGAATTTTCAGGTATTTATGATCTTCATGTGCTAAATTTTTAATCGGATCCACAAAATATTTACCAATATTGCTAAAAAATACCCCCATTAAAGCATGTGAATGTATACTTAATGTATCTACAATTTTATTTTATTTTCCTTTTATGTGTTTACTGTCATACTCGAATTCACTAAGAAAATCTAGCCACATAAATTGTCTAGCATTGAGATTTGGTTGGTTGAAAAAATAGTTTAGGCTTATGTGATATGTTACTAGAGGTTTTTGCCTAATAGGTAGTGCTTCTACGTCATTAAGGCATGTATTACATCAACCATCTCTAAATCATATATTTCATAATTTTTTTCATGTGTTTTCAGCTTCCTTGATTCATAACTTACTACTGAATTTTCCTACATCAAAACTCCCCCTATCCGCTCCAAACAAGCATCCATGCAAGAAATAAATTCCTTATTTGGTTTCAAAACCTATAAAATATGGGCCATTGTAAGTAGGTGTTTCAATTTTCAAATATTTCCTGACATTTTTTTTTCCACTCAAATTTTGTTAATTTCTTCTTTATTGATGTAATAAAGTAGGAAAGTTGGAGAATCCTTTGATAAATCTTCTGTAATACCCACTATTCCCATAAAAATTTATACAAAAAACACATCCTTTGGTATGGGACAATTTAAAATTGCCATAAAATTCTTAGAATTAACATACAATCCCTCCTTTGAAATAACGTGGCCTGAATATTGTATGTTGCCCTACTAAAACTCACATTTGCTAAATTTAGCATACAGTTGACATTCTCTTAGAGTTTGCAGCACTATTTTAAGATGTTCCTTGTGTTCTTCTTCACTGTTGAAATACACCAAAATTTCATGTATATACACCAACACAAATTCATTAAGGTACTTCTTAGGTAAATTGTTCATTAATTTACACATCAAGGTTATTGGTGCATTAGTAAGACAAAATGGTAACACTAGAAATTTGTAGTGACCATATCGAGTTCGATAATTGTCTTATGAATATCTTCATATTTTATTCTTAGCTGGAAATACCCAGTACTTAAATACATTTTTGAAGACATGGTTTCCCACCTCACTTGTTTTAGAACATCATTAATATGATCTAGTGGATATTTTTTTTTAATAGTTAACTTGTTTAATTGTTGATAATCGATGCACATTCTAAATGTGCCATCTTTATTTTTGATAAATAACATAGGAACCACCCACAGGGATACACTAGGCCTAATAAGGCCTTTATTTAGTAATTCTTCTAACTTCATTTTCAGCTCTAAAAACTGAGGTGTGCTCATTCTATAAGGACCTCTATATACTGGGGTTGCACCTAGTACCAAGTCAATAGCAAAATATATCTCTATGTGAGGAGGTAATCTTGGAATTTCCTCTGGAAAAACATATCGAAACTCCTTAATGACTGAGAAATTCTCTAAGTTTTCTCTTCTATTTATTGTTTTTTTGTTTCCATATGAACCATAAATAACTGACACCCTTTTCGTGTAGTCTTTTTCATTTTTAAGGCTGAAATATGTCTAATTGATATGGGTTTAAGTATGCCCTTGATTAATTGATTTTGTCCACTTGGACTCACATAACTCACTGTTTTATCCAAAAAATTTATGACAAATCCATGTTATTCAAACTAGTCCATTCTTATTAACACGTCATAGGATCCCAAGGGAAGTATATTTAGATTGAATTCTGTAGAAAAACAATTGAAATTGATATGACATTGTCTCAATTTGCTAGTTACCCTCCTTTTCGTACCAATTGCCAAATCTACGAGCCATGCAATCTTGAATTTTTCATTTTTAAATTAGATTTTTCCAAAATATAGGCAATAATGTAACTTAGACTATCCCATGAATCAGTTAAAATAGAACCAGATCAGTTTAGAATGGTACCTTCAATCTCGATCATCTTAGCTTTGTGCTCAAACTATTTGTCCTCTAGTGCAACACTTATCCTAAAATGTTCTTGGAATATCATTCAAATTTGTTGCTCATTAATTTATAATATAATCAAATTAATGATGAAAATATTTTCCAAAACCATTCACATATAATCATTTACTATAATGAAAATATCATAACAGAAATCTAACTGTAATCGTTGTTAGAGGAACATTTTGGAAGTAACACTCTTCCTCCCAAACTTGAACTGAATCCTCTAGTTACCCCTGAGCTGAGATGTGCTTTCCAGGGATTCAACAACATCTTTGATCCCTCAATAATTTATTTTATACATTTCCTTCAATATCTGTTTTTTCCTTAGCGACATCCCTCTTTCGTGGGTATGCCAACCCACTTGCCTAGGATCTCTTCCTTTCTCTTTTATTTAAATATTTCTTTTCTCTTCCGCAATGCTTTATTCCACCCATACTTATTTTATTTTCCATCTAAGTGATGTAATGGATATTTGTGTCCAATGTCACTAAATCTTATTTATTGCCTCCTAGGGACTTTTAGGAGTCTTATTATGGGAGATTTATCTCGATCTCATCCATCAATGATATTTTCGAACTGTTTCTCAATAATATCTTAACTCTCATGTCTCATTTTCAATTAGTTCCAAGTTTTTATTTATTAATAAAAAAATATTTATTACAACATAATAAATATTTACTGTACACATTGCATTTCAACCAAACATGGATTTCCTGCCATCTAGTCTAATAATTATGTTTACATATAAAAAGACATTAGCATAAAAAAAACTTAGGATTATTACAACGTTGGTGAATTTTCATTGGACCACATCCCATTTATTTTTTACCAATGTTAGTAGTTTTTGTTTCTTTCTTTCTTACGGGAACAATTTTTTAAGCTATCCATACAAATAATGCAAAAATGTAGATAAACACCTTCATAATTAAAAAATTTGTAAGTCATCTATGAAATAAAGTTAAGTCTAAAGGGACGAGGCTTATTATGGTTTAGATAGGTCCTCAAATACCATGAGGGTCTTGTATGGGGCTTGGTCCTTTCTTACCCATGTAGCAGTTATAAAAATGAAAATTGAGTTGTTGTGCAATTCAACCAAAATTCATCGCCATGTTTCTTGAATTCACTTTATGAAAATCATGTAACCATGAAAAACCCATACACACCTTTTCACATGACCATTTCTAATTTCCTTCCTCTATTTTTGGATAAAAATATGTAAGAGAAAATGATAATTTATTGATGATTTTTCTCATGTGATGAAAAAAAACAATTTTTGACATAATGCATGTATATAAAGCACCAGCTCAAGTGTGGATATCACCTTTTTCTATTGATAGTAGATTAATAGAAAGAATAAAAGGAATGTAGAGCCCTAATTTATGTGTTTTCAGTCGAATCCCTTAACTAGTAGAATACATCACATCAAACTGGGAGCATTAGCCAATCTATTACATCGACACATATTTTGATGTTGATTCCAATCTTGTTCAACTTTTCTAACTTCGTCTTTCAATTACTCCAACTTTTAAAGAACTTATGTTGAAGATAATGGAGAAACTTAATTAGAGAGAGTCAGTTCACCAAAACCTTAGATTAGGAATTTGTTCCTACTTTTTAGGTATTGGTTCTAACTTACCTATAACCATGTAAGATATATATTTTTTGTATTGTAATGAGAATGTAGAGCGACATGCGGATGTAGTCCCTCTTGGTGTAGTTTCTCATTGTATAGCTAACCAATATTTTTTAATAAATTGATTCTTCCATTTTTATCATGGTATCATAGCTCCAGGGCTGAATTAAAGCCAAAGTTATTTGATCCTTGTGATTATCCAGGCGGTAGAAGAGAAGCCCCTCGTGGCCTGAGTGAGATTGTTTTTTTTATTTAAGGGAAACGCTGAGAGAAATATGTTATTTGGAGGCACAGAAGCACTGAATAACATAGATATGTGCGAGATAAAAGTGATGATCTCCAAAAGTAGTGCGAAATCGCATGGGAAAATTGCACTGATCCATGAGACACTTATGAAAAGTTTCAGAAATTTTCCCAGCGTAGCATAAGAGTGGCTATGGAGCATTGTTGATCTATAAGTGAAGTGAAAGAAGAGCTTGTGAGCTCATGTGAGAGGAGCGAGAGATATTGTTCTATGGAGTGTTGTTGAGTCAGAGATCTTGTGCCCGTAAAGTCATAGAGCTCATGCCTGAAGGTCCAGTGAGATCGTGCCAGAGGAGATGGTGAGCTGTGGCAGAAAAGGCAGTAGAAGAACACTAGTAAATTGCATGAGGATAACTGTAAGCGTGATCTGTGACAAAGGAGTCCATGAGCTCATGGTAGAGGATCCTACGAGGCCGTGGTGCAGTGCACAGAGCAGCCTGCCAAAGTGGTTAAAGGTCAGGTCGTTCTGTTTCTTGACATTGGTTTTTGTGGATCTGGGGTAGGTCTATTTTTAATTACTAGAGGTTTCTTTTTTATTTTTTTTAAGTGTCAAGATGAATAACCAAATGAACGAGGCATACCTGAATGAGATCAATAAGCTTGACAGTTCCAATTATTCTAATTGGAAATTCAAGTTGTAGACTACATTGGAAGGGTATTCTGCACGGGGGATAGTGAATGAAAATGAATTGAAACCTACAGTTGGAGGAAGCAGATCAACTATGATAGTGCAGGATTGGGAGAAGAGGGAGAAGAAGGTGAAAATGTTATTGAAAATGTGAGTGAAAGATTACATTACCCCTCACATCAAAGAGTGCAAATCAGAAAACGAGATGTGGACAACTCTCAAGGATCTGTACTAAATCAAAAATATAAATCGTATTCTATTTCTCAAAAGAAAGATTATCTCCCTTAAAATGGAGAAGAATGAATCAATAGTTACATTCATCACTTGCATCAAGGACCTCAAAGACAAGCTTGGTGATATAGGGGAGGTAATAATTAACACTCATTCGGTAAAAATTACTGTGAGTGGTATGACTGAAAATTATCAAATGTTTATCATAGGCTTCAATGCAAGTTGGAAAGCCCCCAAATTTGAAGAATTTATTGGGATCATGATGGAAGGGGAAGAAAGGTAGATGACCCTGAAACCCCATTATTTAGATCTTGCTTTAATGGAGAAGAAGAATCCCTTCAAAGGGAAGGAAAATGGAGGACAAAGAGGTGGAGGTACACCACAAATAAATCTGACTCCATATTAAGGTATGTCATTAACTACAAATGATTCAGCAATAAAATGTTTCTGTTGTGGTAAAATTGGTCATATGGATAAACACTATGCGAAGAATAAGTTTGATGAAGGTCAGAAGAGATATAAGAAACATGCAAGACACTTTGTTGATGATGACCATAACCAGGACCTCATGCCACTTATGAATAATTCTGATGAGAATGATGAAGCATATATGTGGTTTGTGGACTCAGGAGCTTCCACCAACATGAGAGGTAACAAATAATGGTTTGAAGGCTTCAAAGAAACCAACAATGGTGCAAAACTGTACCTTGGTAATGACAGAGGGTACCAAATCAAGGGGCATGGTAATGTTCCTGTAATACTTCTTGAAGTAAATATTAGGCACATTCAAAACGTGATGTATGTACCCTAAATTAATAAGAATCAGATTTATGTTTCAATGATCATATCCTTAAGGTTGAATGTTGTAATTCATATTGTGTTATTAAGGTTTTGTTGGATTGTATGAAGAAAATTGTAATAAGGATTCAAGTGGGAGGTCTTTACAAGATGAATGTGAGAAGTGTGCCACATCAAGAATTTACATCATCAGGTATGACTGCAAAAGATTTACGGCATGAGAGATTTGGCCATATTAATTTCAATGATTTTTTGCTACTTCAGAAAAGAGGTATGGTGAATGGTATCCTTGTTTTAAAGCATATTCATGTTGACTGTGAGGCATGTGCTCTCGATAAGATGCACAGAGATGAGTTTCCTGTAAATGTAGATAGAAAGAAGAGAGATTTACTCGAGTTAGTCCACACTGATTTATGTGGGCCAATGTAGTCAAGGTCATTGGGAGGTGCTTGTTATTTCATATTATTTGTTGATGATTGTACAAGATTCACATGGGTATATTTTCTCAGTAAAAAGAGTCACACTTTTGAATATTTCAAACAGTTTAGAAGCACGATTCTCTGCTCGGATCAAGGGGAAAGTACAGGAAGGTTGATTTCACCAAATATTGCAAATACCATGGAATACTGTAGAAGTTTACATACTTCACAGTCCTCAACGGAACATGGTTTCAAAGAGGAAAAACATAACCCTTGTTGAGTGTGCTCGCAACATGTTAAAATGTAAGAATGTTATTAATGGTTTTTGGGAAGAAACGATAAATACTACAATATATTTCAAGAACAAGAGTCCAACAAAAATTCCTAAGTTTAAAACTCCATTTGAAGCCTTATCAGGTTTTAAGCTTGAAGTTAAACATTTAATATTTTGTAAATCCAAAGCTTTTTCTCATGTTCCAAAGGAGGATAGGAAGAAACTAGATTAAGAAGCCATTAAATGCACTTTTGTTTGGTATTGTACTGAATTTAAACATTACAAAATTGTTCGATCCTTCTGCTCATAATTTTTTTTGCAAGTAGAGATGTAGTTTTTCATGAGCAGGTTCATGATGGAAACAATGATAACAAAAATGAAGAATGGTACATTCCTTTTTTCATGGAAGAAGGGACTGATGAAACAGGGGACAACCATGAGAAATAGTAGTAGAAAAATGAAGAGGCAGATGGTACAGATATAGTCATCGAGCCAAGTCCATCAACGGATAATCAGAATAGTTTTGATGCCACTCCAACACTTAGGAGATCAAGCAGGAAAAATCGGTTGCCAACAATATATAGGGAAAATGATTTTATAACTAGCATGTTAAATCTTGTTGAACCCTCTAGTCATAAAGAAGCCAGTCAATATAATGAATGGAGGGCAGCCATGGAAGAGGAATAAGAATCAATGCTTAAAAAAAAACTTTGGAGTTAGTTGAATTACCCGAGGGCAAACAAACTGTTAGTATGAATCCTTTGTCGATGTGTACGAAAAAAGACCACTTTATCTACGCATAACTAATAGCCCTAACATCAAAAGTGGCTGCCAATATCTTCAGATCTGCAGTTAGTTGATCAAGACATGAGCTGCAAAAAACCAGATCTATGCATAGAAAGACATTAAGCAGTAAAAATAAGGATTTGCTCCATATATCCAATAGACAAGAAAAGAACAATTTTTGAAAGAATTTTTTTATTAAGGGCACCTGGGAGGAAAACAAGAAGATGTTTCCAATTCTCCTCAATGGGATGGGTTCTTGGATGTCCTCAACACTTCAGATCTAGCATTTCTCTCTCTTGTTGGTGTAGAAAACCCAGACAAAGATAGAGCTCAAAGAGAGCTCACACAACAAATAATGGAAAATATGAAAATGACAATGGCTCAAAGTCAAACCAAGAGTTTAGATCCAGAGTGATCTAATAGGCAACAAAAGGTGAAGAATGGTAGGAAAAACCCTCCTATTTATAACAAAATATTGGGTCATTCTAGATCTTGGTGCATAATTAAAATAATGTTAACCAAATCTAGATCCACTCTTTATGGAATATTTTATTATATTTGTTGGAGGGAAAAAGTATTTGACTTGGGTCAAATCCCTTTCTTTGTCAATAATAAATAAATAAATGATTTATTTATCTTTTTAAGGAAGTGGTTGAAGGATAATCAAATAAATATTGATTTATTTAATTATTTGTGGGTGATTTGGTCATATTTAACAAGGAATATTGTATAAATAAGATTTAAATAATTATTCCTAGAAAATAATAAGATAAATAAAGGTTTATCTAATTAATTTCTTTATTTTGGGTTAAACATGACTAGGAATAATAATTAAATTATGGTTTAATTAATTATTCCATGAGGAAAATTAAACAAAATAGGTTTGTTTAATATTTCCTTTTGGGGTTTCCTGTTTAGACCATAAACAACCTAATAAATGTAGTTTATTAAGTTATTTTACATAGTGAAAGCAATTTTACTTAGGGTAAAATTGGTCTTACATGGTGTACTTGGGTCCATCTAATGATAATAGGTTAGATGACCAAAAAATGGTGTAACAGATTGCCCACCAGTGTACGAGTGTTAGGAGCAAATCGTATGACCGAAGTATGTTGTAAGAACTCAATCACCAGACATCAAGAGGGAAGTCAGAGAGAGAAATGTAAGGTAGTCTAATGTGCTAAAGGACTAGACCCTGAGGAGACGAGACTTACGGGTGCAACAAGTCTCTAGTTTATGAGAGGAATTACATATTAAAAACGGCGGGAACTGCCATGCCGTGGGAATAAAAATCAAGGTAATGTGTCAGTAAACAAGGGCAAGACCATAAAGTGCAATGACATAATCATGAACGGATAAAATATAATGAAGATGTGTACCAGCAGACAATAGGTTTCTCTGATAACTATAAGTATGAATAAATTAATAAATATGCATATAAATGGAAGGGCTCCTAATCCCAGTAGGCCATTTCAAATCAAAGAGGCGCTGCAAGCGGCTAAGGCCGACATCATCAAATATATGGAGCTACATCAAGGGCTGCAATGAAGAGGTCATCCAGGCATGTGGGGGGCTACCTCCAGGGCCACCCCCTCATGAGGGCTGAGACATCTCACACACACCCGGGAATCACCAAGAGCTGCTGCTGGATCACTGAACCATCAAGTATATGGATCTCGATCATGCTGAAAGGAGATGGAGTGGAGAAACAATCAAGTCAAAGGGAAATGAGAGATCCCTTTGTCTGATCCGAGGCACCGAACAAGAGTGGAAGCTGGAACCAAGGTACACTACCCTCTAGACCTGTCTTCTGGAATGAAGAGGCTGATGTCGACAGAAGGAGGTCCGCCATAGGTGAGGCAATGAGAGATCCTCAACTAAGGCAGGAGAGAAAATAGTAGAGCGACGGACAGACTAATACCAATGATTATGGTGGAATGGAGGGGACTGAGTAGAGAATGGACGACTTCCCTTGCTAGAGCATAAAGGGCATGAATGACATGGCAGCGACTGACAAAATATCATCGTGGATAAGGGATAGTGGGACTGAAGGCCATAACGTGCGACATAAGAGCGAAACCAAGAAATGAGGGATGGAGGACTATAGCGGGGTACAAAGGGACTCGGGATAGACTCCATGAATGCGATGATGACTCCACTTGGATGCTCTAAAAAAGGGCGACTCAGTGGTGCTGCCACATAGTAAAGATCCAATGGGGGACCATGAAAACATGAGTACAAGATGGTAACTCACGACGAAAATCAACACGAACAAAGACAAGTAAGGAGGCAAGGTGGTGCCCCAAGTACAAGTGTTGTAAGTGAAGAAATGTGATTTTAATGAGAGGGGAAGTGACCCGTCTTGGAAAAAATGTGTCCTGGTGAAGTATCAAATCCCAAAAACGAAAAATATGTTGGCTATCTAAAAGAAAAGAAAACATGCATTTCAGAAGGGAAATGCTAAGGGTAATATTTCTTACGATAGAGTGCATTGCGAGGATTAGGAAGGGGATTGCCTTCAAAATCCTTTAAGAGGTATGCCCCCTGATCGAGATCCTTACTGATGATGTAAGGGCCTAGCCATAATGAGTCAAACTTCCCATGACCAAGGACATCATGGGCTTGGTCATAAACTAGAACAAGGTCACCTTCGTGAAAAGTACGAGGCTGGACTTTTATCTCATACTGAGCTTTGGTGCGTTTCTTGGCCACTTCCATGGTTTGCAAGGCAACACGATGGTCTTCGGAGGCGCGCTCAAGCATGATAAGTCATTGTTATAGAGGTTGGATATCAGGGAGAAGTTCAACGGCCAGATGCAGGGAAGGGATTTCACACTCGATCGTTAAGACTGCCTCCTCTCCAAAAACGAGGTGGAAAGGAGTAAACCCGGTGGCGGTTTTAACAAAAGTTCGATAGGCCCACAAAGCAAGGAAGAGCATAAGATGCCAGTTGGTTTTGTGCTTATTCACCGATCGTTGAAGCATAGTCTTGAGTATTTTGTTGACTGCTTCAACTTGGCCATTACCTTGGGGATAATAGGAGGAGGAATATTGGTGATCAAAACCCAACAGTGAGGATAGCTCATGCAGTATCTCATCTTCAAAATGTCGGCCGTGGTCAGAGACCAGTTGTTTCAGAACCCCGAATCGATCGATAACGTGGTTAAAGAAAAATATGGTTGTAGTAGCTGCGGTGTTATTAAATGTTGGCATAGCCTCGGCCCATTTTGTGAAAGAGTCGATTGCCACGATGATATATTTATGGTTACCAGCAGAGAGCGGGCGACACTCCATAAATTTGATGGCCCATTTACAAAAGGGACCAGTTGAGATGACCGGATGGAGGGGAGCTGGGGGAGCTCGCGCCTTAGGGGCGAAATGTTGGCAATTGGAATAGTGTTTGACTGCTTCAATGCAATCACTGAAGAGGGAAGGCCAGAAATACCCAGCGCGCATGACTTTTTGGGTAGTAGTAAGACCGGAGAGGTCGCCACCGCAAGCACCGTTATCGCAGGCATTGAGGACTTGTTCAGCTTCAGTGTGCGTGAGACAATGACAAAGGACAGTATCTATACCGCGACGATAGAAATCTTCACCGATAAGAAGGTAGCGAGGAGCCAGGTGTCAGATACGTCGTCAAGCCTCACGATCAAGGTGAAGAGCAAACTTTTGGGTTCGCAAGTAAGTAAGGATATCGCCGTACCAAGGATCGTCTGAAGTAATGGCAAATAAGTGCTCATCAGGGAAATCATCATTAACTAGAGGATCTTGTGTTCTAGTAGGTAATTCAGAAATGAGTTCAGCAAGGGCTAAACCTTTCTTACTTTTTGGTGTGACAAATTTGAGGTCGAATTCTTGAAGGATGACGACCCAATGGGCATACTTCCCAGTGAGGATGTGGCGACTCAATAGGAAAGCCATGGCGTTGGAATTAGTCACCACCTTGGTGGAATGCATGAGGATGTAATGACAAAGTTTTTGGACTGAGAACACAATAGCCAGCGCTATTTTTTCTTCATGTGAGTAGGAAACAGGAGGCCCTACTAGGTTCTTACTGACGTAGTATATCACATGCTCAATACCATTATCATATTCCTGGATAAGGACTGCAACAACCGAATAGGTGGAAGCAGAGATGTACAGGATGAAGTCCCGATCAAAGTCGAGAGGGCGGATCAAGGGAGTGGATGTGAGAGCCTGCTTGAGGGCATTGAAAGACTCATGAGCATAGGTATCCAGAACGAATGGGATATTGGATCGAAGGAGTCTAAGGAACCCATGTGCGTTGGTGGCATAGTCTGGGACAAACCGTCGAAGAAAATTAGCTTTGCCTTGGAGACTTTGGAGCTGGCGTAGGGTACGTGGAATGGGAAGTTCAAGAATGGCTTGAACTTTCAAAGGGTCAAGAGTGATACCATCCTTAGACACTATGAAGCCTAAGAGACGGCCGGCGGGAACGCAAAAGACGCATTTCAACGGGTTAAGGCGGATATTAGACTTGTGACATCGGAGAAAGACGGTACGCAGATCGTGGAGGTGCTGCGCTCGATGCTTAGAACGCGCAGTGAGGTCGTCTAAATAAGCAAGGATAATATGAGCTAAGTCATGGAAACAATAAGACATGGCCCGTTGAAGAGTGGCGCCGACATTTTTAAGGCCGAATGGCATGACCCGGTAAGAAAAAGTTCCCTACGGACTGATGAATGCAGTTTTAAGTTGGTCAGGAGGACGGATAACGATTTCATTGTATCCGGAGAAGCCATCCATAAAGGATAGAACCTCATGCCCTGCACACTCATCAATGATTTGGTCAATAAATGGTGTGGGGAAGTTGTCTTTGGGACAAGCTTTGTTCAAGTCGCGAAAGTCCATGCAGACACAGATGGTGCCTTGTTTCTTGAGGACGGGAACCGGGTTGGACACCCAAGTGGTGTATTTAATAGGATAAATGAAACCACCCTGCTTGAGCTTATCGATTTCAGCTTTGATGTTGGCCATGTTTCCTTCTTTGAAAGCATCAGGTGCAGGTATGGGATTTTTGAACCAATCGACTGCATTGGGAATGAAGTCTTTGGTTTCCACAGCATATTGGTCATGGGACTGCTGTGGGAGGAAGTATGCGCGATGGTGCATATCATCCCACGGAAAGTCAGGGTTGGTCATGGCTTCCATAATGTCTTCATCGGACTAGAAGATGGGAAGAATGGAGGAAGGAGGATCACCTGATGATGTAGTGTTGTGTGACTAGTCATCTTGTGGAGAAGGGCTCACATGCGCAACGTCAACAGATCCAAGGTCGACTGAGGGGGAACCGAGAGTGTCTGCAAGTCGAAGGTTAGGTGAATTATCTCTCAAAGACGACGATAGGTACAAAATGGTGATCGAAGGCTCTATTGGTTCGATAGCGGGAAGAGGAATGTGAATGAGAGTAGGAATATCCTCTGGTCCTATCGAAGTAGAACTCACAGACAAGTGAGAAGGTATCTTGGCGTGCGTAGCCTTGAATTGGCGGTACGTGTCTAAGGAGGAACAATACTCGTCAAGGCGGGGACAGAGGTGGGTGTAATGGCCATGGAAATCGCACAAAGCACAAGGGTGATTTGTGTGCAAGGTTTTGAGTTTCGGGATAGAATCCGGGATAGTGACGTAGACTTCAGGGATATCACAGTTGGGAAACGTCTCGTTGACCAGGATCGTGAGGTGCGGCAATTCAGGACACGTATGGGTGGCGTGACCGACAATATTGCACAAAGCGCACTGGATAGCGGGCTTTGGCGGTCGAGGAGGGGTAGGGTTTGTCGAGGCGGCTTGGTCCTGATTGGTTGCCCCCTTACGAGCTTTGCCTTTCTTTCCTGGGGTTGTCACCACGGGGGCAGGGTCCTGATTGGTTGCCCCCTTACAAGCTTTGCCTTTCTTTCCTGGGGCTGTCACCACGGGGGCAGGGTCCTGGGGAGGTGCGGGGGGCCTGGTGGTAACAGAGGAAGCGAGGGGGACCGATCGAACCGGTGTCAAAGCAAGGTAGGGTTTGGGGTGACCAGGTGGGATAGTGGCTAGAGGGTCAAGGTACCAGACATGTATGCCCAGGGTCAGGTTAGGGAGAGAGAGGGTGGCCATGACAAGGACCATATAGACTCCGGGAGGGGGAGCCAGGAAAGGTATCTGACTAGCAGGATAATGACCAGGAGGGACGGCTCCGAGATGGTTAAGGCCTGGGGGAACCGATCCAGGGGGATAAAGGGGTTCAGGGATACCAGCTATAGGAGAAGGGCCAGAAGGAGAGGGTCTGGCTAGCGGAGATGAAGGGCTAGGAGCGGGTTGCGGTGGGTGAGGTTGTGTCTGAGGTTGCTAACTAGCCGAGGCGGGTTGCTTAAGGGCAGCCCGAGACGATTGCATCATGCAAACATTCGACAAGCTGGGATCAGAGATATGAGAAGGAGGGAGACCAGGAAAAGTTCCAAGCAGGGAGGAATCTTTGTAGATGCCGGGGGAGACACTGGTCAAGGAATCGATGGTTTGCTTGTTGGCTATAGAAAAGATGGTCATCATAGGGGAGGTCTGAGACTTTGGCTCATGATAGGTCAACTGGTCGATGGTGACTATCTTTCCATTGTGAGGAAAATACATCTTGCGAAAAACTGCGGATGGGACAACAGACATGGCATAGGTGTAGCTTCGCCCCAATAGAATGTTGTAGTCTAGATGGGTGTCGATGAATTCGACGTCAACAAAAACAGTCTTACCGGCAAGGGTGATAGGACAATTACGAAAAAGGCCAATGGGCTGGGAGGCGTGACCGTCCCATGCTCGAAGGGTGATCGTGGAAGGGGCCAACTCAGGAGATCCGAGTTGCTTCCAAACCGAAGCAGACATCACACAAGTGGATTCCCCCTCATCAATTATACACCGAGAAATGTTGGCGTTTCAAATTTTGACTGGTATTTGGAAGGCGACGGAAGTAGGAAGGGGAGGATGCTCTGATTGATGGGCATCGAAAACATTCATTTGATCATCAGTAGGATCTACAACGCCCATGGCAGATAGTAGAGCCTTCTTTTGGGAAGGGAAAACTGGAGGAGTTCCAGTGTGGAAATGGCAGCAAGATATTGTGCCAAATCACCTACTATGCTATACGAATGAGCAGCTCGACCAGAAGAAACGTTTCGACGTAACGGTCCTTTAGGAATCTTGGTATCGACCTCAACTTTGGGTTGAGGGATATGTAAGGGACCATTGGATGTCCAAAGAGGCTCTGTAGAACCGGAAGAAGGGGACTCGAGGGCAGACTGAGTGGGAGGCTGGGGGTACTGGCGAGACCGAGTTTGAAGGTGAAGGTCGATGGTTGGGGATGGATGAGAGTTCATCATGAGGATCTGGTAATCGGAGGAACCAGAAATGGAAGGTGGAGTGGCAACCTGTCTGTCAGGTGGTTGGGTAGCCCCAAATCCTTGTTGAGGGAAAGGATCAGTAAACATAACTGGTTGAGTAGTGGCCACATTAGGGGGAGCATGAGGGGAGGCATGTTGTCCTCGCAATGTGGCTTGAGACTCCCACATCTGCCACATCTATGGTAAGAGGGGACAATCGTGGGTGTAATGACCGTAAACACTACAACACGAACAAGGATTATTAGTGCGAAGAGGCCTGTCCGGCTTGGGCTGAGTGCCATGTTGCTGGTTAGTAGTGTTAGGGTCAATACCTTGAGGATTGGGTCCATGAGTACCAGGGGCAGTTTGAATTGGATTTCCTCTCCACCTTCTTTGAGAAGAAGGGGGATTAGTCGTGCCCTGCTGTGCAAATACTTGCCCTGGAGGGGGTTGTAGGTGCTGTTGCGGGGTTGGAGGAGGCAAGGGAGATGGAAGTGCATATGCGGGAGGAGCTGGCGCACCAGGCTGCGGATAAGGGTAATGGTTAGGTTGGGCAACATTGAGGTAAGCAGGAGGTTGGACAAAAGGATGAGGCATGCCGTATCCTAGATACATGCTACTTGGAGGGGGAAAAGTTCTAGAGGTGCTGGCCCCTCCCTGAGGGAGACCATAGCCCATAGGAGGTTGAGCATACGGATGAGAAAGGGCTCCAACGATACCGTTGGCGGAATGAGATGCCCCTGTGGCGTTAGCACCGCCGGGCTTGGGGAGGTTAGGAAGGACAGTATAAACATAGCCAGACTGAGCATAGATCAGGTCATATTTCAAGGCTATTTGGAGGGCGGCTTCTTCAGTTTGAGGGAAATGGGAGGCGACATATTTGCTTATGGGAGCTAAGAGAGTGCGAAGGAACCAGTCCATATAAACCCGATCTTCGAAGGGGGGAGCTCAACATAAGCTTCGTCTTCTTCGCCATTTTTGGACATGGGTAGAAAGGCGGGTCGAAAAGGTTTGCTTGAAGGAAGTCAAGAGCTCCGTACCAGTATCGTATCGGAGAGGGAGCTAGAAATAAGACAAAAAGGCTTGGGCAATGGTCGAAAAGGTGGTATGGGAAGAGGTGGCTTGGTCAACATACCATTTAGAAGCTTCGCCGGTAAGCGTGCTTTGGAACAATCGAAGATGGATGGAATCATCGGTAATGGAGTTGGAGGAACACCACATGTGGAAAGATCGGACATGGTTGGTTGGATCTTCTCCAGCAAGGCCTTCAAACTTAGGGATGTTGGAGGGGAGCTTGGTTGGTATAGCAGGCCAACCAACATCGTGGCGGATAGGGTCATTGATCAACTGATTGAAATCGGGGAGGCTGAGGCCTGCGATGTGCGACAACAAGGGTGCTGCCGAGGTAGTTCCTGTGGCGGTTCTGCTAGTAGTAGTTCCGGCATTAGGGCCGGGGACTCCGCTAGCAATAGGCCCTGGACCAGACATAGTGAAGGTGATAGGGGGAGAGCCAGAAAGAAAAGGAGAACCCAAGGAATCAGAATACGAGTCGGAGTGTGGACTCGAAGGAGGACTAGCTCGACGATGGCGCGACGGAGCAGGTCGATCGACTGGAAACTGAGGGTGAAGGCCAAGAAGTCTTCGGGAAGTGCGACTTGGGGGCGCAATGATGACAACACAAACACAGCACAAGGGGAATAAAAACGACCACAAGGGCAAGGAGGTGCAGAATCAAGTGATTACAATGTCGAAACAAGGGCAAATAGGTGCAGTGTCAATTGATTTTAAAGTCTTTGCCTGGCGGTGTAAACCAGGCTCTTCTTCACTTAGGGTGAGTGTGTGGCATGCATTAATTTTAATTTTTAAACCCTTTTCATTTTGAGAGCAAGAGAAAAAGTGTGTTGCGTAACTGAAAATGAATCTGCAGAGAACAATATATAATGTTGAAATAACAGAAAATTAACACCTACTATTGCATCGATTTAACCCAAAAAGGCGGGTCTCTCAAAAATAATCTAAAAGAGGGAAAAAATCTAGTCAAAACACACTAAAAAGAGGCCAATAGATCTAGGGTCGAAAGAGATAGGGATCTAAAGGAGAAAGCTGCTGAAAAAAGGTGTAGATCATAGCCAAGAGGCAGAGGCAAGGTGGCTGGAAAAAAGGAGGAAATCAGCAAAAAGCGGAAAGGACAGGGAGGAGGTCCTAAAGGGAGGTCCAAACAAAACTACAAGAGGTGATTTGAAAGGAAGAAGAGCTGATTTAAAGGGATCTAAGAATGAGGTATCAGATCTGAAAAAGGGAAGGCTGAAACTATGAAAAAAAAAACAGACAGTTGAAACAGCTAAAAACTCTTCCACAAAAAGTGGAGGGTACTGGAGCCCTAGGGGGCTAGGTTCCCACTTAGATGAGAAAAACATATCAGAAACAGGTCTAAACGGGTGGAGACAGAGGCTAGAAAACCTTGACATAAGCTTCAGCAAAACCTAGAAAAATTGCAAAAAAACAGCTGAAAAATTGGCAGGTCGCAGGTTCTGACCTGTTTTTAGTGCAGGTCGTAGAAAATGGGCTGAAAAGTGCGACCTGGAGGTCCAGGTTGTAGTTTATGGGCTGAAAAGTGTGACCTGAAGCTCCGGGTGTCTCGGCGGTAGGTTTTCAGAAAAGTTGTTGTCTCAGTTGCGGCTGATGTCGGTCACCTGCGCAATAGGGCCAGAAACACGCAGAAGTTAGAAATTTTAATTTTTTAGGGTTTTATGTGAGAAAAAAAACATAAAAATAGGAAAAACAAAAAGTTGAAAAGAAACCGTAGGGTCTGAAGTAGCTGGATATGCAGGAATATGAAAAATGACAATGGTCGTAATTTAAAACTCGTGTGGAGTCGCCATTTGTTAGTATGAATCCTTTGTCGATGTGTACGAAAAAATACCAATTTAGCTACGCATAACTAATAGCCCTAACATCAAAAGTGGCTACCAATATCTTTAGATCTGCAGTTAGTTGATCAAGACAAGAGCTGCAAAAAACTAGATCTATGCATAGAAATACATTAAGCAGTAAAAATAAGGGTTTGCTCCATATATCCAATAGATAAGACAAGAACAATTTTTGAAAGAATTTTTGTATTAAGGGCACCTCGGAGGAAAACAAGAAGATGTTTCCAATTCTCCTCAATAGGATGGGTTCTTGGACGTCCTCATCACTTTAGATCTAGCATTTCTCTCTCCTGTTGGTGTAGAAAACCCAGACAAAGATAGAGCTCAAAGGGAGCTCACACAGCAAATAATGGGAAATATGACAATGAAAATGGCTCAAAGTCAGACCAAGAGTTTAGATCCAGAGTGATCTAATAGGCAACAAAAGGTGAAGAATGGTAGGAAAAACCCTCCTATTTATAACAAAATATTGGGTCATTCTAGATCTTGGTGCATAATTAAAATAATGTTAACCAAATCTAGATCCACTTTTTATGGAATATTTTATTATATTTGTTGAGGGAAAAAGTATTTGACTTGGGTCAAATCCCTTTATTTGTCAATAATAAATAAATAAATGATTTATTTATCTTTTTAAGGAAGTGGTTGAAGGATAATCAAATAAATAATGATTTATTTAATTATTTGTGGGTGATTTGGTCATATTTAACAAGGAATATTGTCTAAATAATATTTAAATAATTATTCCTAGAAAATAATAAGATAAATAAAGGTTTATCTAATTAATTTATTTATTTTGGGTTAAACATGACTGGGAATAATAATTAAATTATGGTTTAATTAATTATTCCATGAGGAAAATCAAACAAATATAGGTTTGTTTAATATTTCCTTTTGGGGTTCCCTGTTTAGACCATAAACAACCTAATAAATGTGGTTTATTAAGTTATTTTACATAGTGAAAGCAATTTTACTTAGGGTAAAATTGGTCTTACATGGTGCACTTGGGTCCATCTAATGATAATAGGTTAGATGACAAAAAAATGGTGTAACAAAAACCATAGGTTGGAAATGGCTATACAAGCCTAAATTTAAAGCAGATGGGATTATAGATAAATATAAAGCTAGGATGGTTGCAAAGGGATATTAAGAGAAAGAAGGTATAGATTATGAGGAAACCTTCGCTCTTGTAGCTAAACTAAACATAATCATAATGTTAATTTCTTTAGCTACCAAACATCATTGGATGCTACACCAACTAGATGTGAAATCTGCATTTTTAAATTGGGAGCTGAAAGAAGACGTGTATTTAGGGAAACTTGAGGGCTTTGTTAAAGAGGGGAAAGAACATTTAGTTTGTAGATTGAAGAAAGCATTATATGGACTAAAATAGGTTCCCAGGTCATGGTATGATAAAATTGATTCATTTTTCTTGCAGCACAGGTATAAAAGAAGAAAAAATGATCCTAATATGTATAATGTGTTTGATAAAGAGGGGAGAATTGTTTTGATTTCTTTATATCTAGATGATATTATCGTTACAACAAATGTTGATGAACTCATTAAATAAATAAAAGTGCAGATGTTACAAGTGTTTGAGGTGAAATACCTTGGTGACCTACGCTATTATTTGGGTCTTGAAATCTGGAGAGATTTAGGAAAAACATTTCTCTCATAGGGTATGTATGTCAGGAGTCTACTGAATTTTTTTAGGATGGATTAGTGCAAAGCTACAGTAGATCTTTTACAATAGAATACCAAAATTCAATGTGATGATGATTCTAAGGAGGTAGATGCAACATTGTATAGAAATTTAGTTGGGAGTTTAATCTACTTGACCACTACTAGACCAAATTTAGCTTATGCAGTTAGTGTATTGAGCCAATCTATGTCCAAGCCACTTGAAAGTCATTTGATTGTAGCAAAAGGCATCTCAAGGTATCTTCAAGGAACCTTAGACTACGAGATTATATATACTAGTTCTTGTGATGTTAAATTGATAGGTTTTTCAAACTCCAATTGGGCTAGAAATGTAGATGGTAGGAGATCCATAACAGGTTATGCATTCAACATTGGGCCTAGGGTCATTGCATAAAGCAACAAAAAGTAGAACACATTATCCTTGTATTCAGTGGAAGCTGAGTATCCAGCGATGTGTGTAGTGACATGTGAAGTAGTTTGGTTAAGGAGACTTCTTCATGATGTTGAAGAAGAACAAAAGGTTGCAATAGTTATTAAATGTGACAACCAGAGCTCCATAAAACTGGTGAATAATCCTGTATTTCATAAAAACACAAAGCACATTGATACACAATTTCACTTCGACAGGGAGAAAGTTCAATCAAAATAAATCCATGTCGAATATTGTTATACATGTGATAATGCTACTGATATTTTTACTAAGCCTCTAGGTAGAATTCAATTTTAATTGTTTAGGGAAATGTTATGAATATTTGTGAACCCTTTCTCCATTAAGGGGGAGTGTTGAAGATAATGAAGAAACTTGATTACAGAGATCCAGTTCACGAAAGCCTTAGATTAGGAATTTGTTCCTATTTCTTAGCTACAAGAGGAGAACTTTGGAATACCATTTTTTCATATCGGTATAACCAAGTCTGAGCACAAGGAAATAGAAAGCGCTCCCCCCCGAACAGGTTGGTGCCTCCCAACATCGACCCAAATTTCTCCACCCATACTCCTTAAATAAAGTGAAGAAGGTTATATCTTTTTCTTAGGTATAACCATGTAAGCTATATATTGTTTGTATTGTAATGAGAATGTAGAGCAACCTAAAAATGTAGTCCCTCCTGGTGTAGTCTCTCATTGTAAAGCTAACCAATATTGCTTAATAAATTGATACTGCCATTTTTATCAACTTCTTGTATAAAAGAAATAAATTAAATAAGTGAGGCAAGTTACTAAGAAAATGATGGAGTTATGTCTACTATAAATCAATAAATGCGCTACTTTTGTGACAAAATAGGCACTTTTCCCACTATATATTGACAAGCTTTTACAACAAAGGAAAAAAGCTTTAAGAATGGAAAAAAGAAGCAGATCTAATGCCCATCTAATAGGTTTATACCTCACGCACCTAAGCTTCTAATTTTCTTGCCTTAGGCCCTTTAGAAAAATTAATAATCACTAAATTTGCCACTGTGTGGAAGGCCATTGTGTGGAGGTGCTCAGCATAAGGACCTCCACACAATGAATTTTAGAATTCACATTAAAATTATGAGGTGGTGTTCCCTATAATGAAGTAATAACATATTCGTATAGATCTTATTTAGACTTCAAACCTTAATCCAAACTGAGGCAAACTTTTTTTATGCACTCTGCCTTATGACCTTGCTTCCCATTGTCATTACCATTTTAGCACATGTGTGGCCCAACTCATAAGGTCCTTTTAGACTTTACATCAAGGTTCTCATGATCATTATATCCTAGTAACAAATCAAGAGAGTAGCAAGACATATCTAAAGCTAGAAAACATTGTCATTTCCATGAGCATTGAAAGAAAGCAATCTAGTAGCCGGTTGAACTATAGGTTCTTAGTGGTGGCCAATAAATTGTTGTCTAAAATCTCCATCTAGTACATTATGTACATGATTGTATTATGGAATAGTAAGACAAGGTTTTCTAAAGAAATGGGAGGCGGGGAGAGTGGGAAGGCTCCGCACTTTAGTGGGAAGGGAGGACCCACACATACAAGAGTGGGAATATATGCAAACAAATATATTTGTATATGATGATCAATTCCACTGTTTTGTTAATAGTTAGTTGCTATATGACTGAATTTAAATGCGATAAAAAACACCTAGAGCTAAAGATAGGACTATTCCTTCAGCCTTAGTATTAGGACCTATAGCCACAAGGAAAAGCACCTTGCGTCTCTGCATATTCAAACAACAAATATCTTTCCTCATGTAAATGCACGTGGATTCAAAGGAACAAAAAAATAATTACGTGCCACCATCACATTCTTTTAACAATACCATCTCTATCCGTGAATTCTCACATATAAGTCCTTTTGTCTTCATGCCACTAGATTTCATTTTAGATACAAATTTCATACATAGATGTTGTACAAATCTCTTGAAAGTATTAACGGACTGACAACCATCAGTTTAGAAATATCCATCCATCAAAAGAAACCAAAGTGAAGTAGTTACTTACCCACTTGTTATTTAAAAATTTCGTTGCATTTTTGAGTTTGTGACCATTTTAATTATATAAAATCCTTAGGTCAAACTGGTTGTGACCTTGCTTCGGCGCAATGCGCACCTAAATATTTCATTTTATCCAACCTGTGAATACCATCTTGGAAAAATATTGCCTGCGATCGTTGGCTTGGAATCCAGTCTTTGGAACATGGAAAACTACAATACCACTTTGACGTTGGCAGATGTTATATTCCTGCATAATTACGCCGATAGGTGTAACTCCCTATCGGAAGGAGCATGTTTTGTGATTAGGTTAATTAATCTTTTTGATCTGATGGTCTAGATTGAAAGATGCCAGTATATTCTGGTCGTCGCCACTAGATCAATGGATGAAATTCAAAAAAGTAACTTCCTTGCATATCTAAATCACCTGTTTAAACCATACTTAAATTAATTTTTTACAAAACATGATTAAAAATTTACTGTGCCATTTTTTGACCGCCACCTATCAAGATTAACCAGTGATGGTTCAAACTAAAATGCCACCTGTTTGATTGTTCAAATTCTCAATTAAACTAAACTACCACCTGTTTGATTGTTCAAATTCTCAATTAAACTAAACTACCACCTGTTTGATTGTTCAAATTCTGAATGAAACGTCCACCCGATAGGCGTAACCCCCTGTCGGAAGGAGCATGTTTTGTGATTAGGCTAATTAATTTTTTTGATCTGATGGTCAGGATTGTAAGATGCCAGTATATTCTGGTCATCGCCACTAAATCGATGGATGAAATCTACCCCACTAACTTCCTTGCATATCTAAATCAGGTGTTTAAACCGTACTTAAATTAATTTTTTACAAATCTAGATTAAAAATTTACTGTGCCATTTGCTGACCGCCACCTGTGCCCGCCATCCTCAATGAAACGTGCGCCCGCCACCTGCGCCCGCCATCCTCCGAACGGTTTTAAAAATTTGTATACATTCAGGCTTTAAAAAATATATAATTAAACGTGTCTGTATGAGAATTAAACGTGTCTTTAAAAATTGTATAATCATCCGATTGTTCAAATTCTGAATGAAACGTGCGCCCGCCACCTGCGCCCGCCATCTTCCGAACGGTTTTAAAAATTTGTATACATTCAGGCTTTAAAAAATATATAATTAAACGTGTCGTGTCTTTAAAAATTGTATAATTATCCGATTGTTCAAATTCTGAATGAAACGTGCGCCCGCCACCTGCGCCCGCCATCCTCCGAACGGTTTTAAAAATTTGTATACCCAGCCATTAACCACATATTCTCAAATTTGTATACATTCAGGCTTTAAAAATATATAATTAAACGTGTCTGTATGAGAATTAAACGTGTCATCCGATTGTTCAAATTCTGAATGAAACGTGCACCCGCCACCTGTGCCCGCCATCCTCCGAACGGTTTTAAAAATTTGTATACCCAGCCATTAACCACATATTCTCAATTAAACGTGGCAGCTCATCCTCAAACATGGAGCGCGGAAGAAAAGGTGGTAGCTCATCCTCAAAGGTGGAGTAGGTAGCGCAGACGTTTCTCATGCAACATTAATGTTAATGGGTAAATGAACGTGGGCGAGAGCGAGCAGGTGAGCCGCTTGTTGAAGAAGGGGGATCGAAGGAAAGCATATTTAGGTGATTTCCCACTGGAAAGAGCGAACTCGGTGCC
The DNA here is from genome assembly GCA_034641835.2 of Pinus albicaulis. NCBI lineage: Eukaryota > Viridiplantae > Streptophyta > Pinopsida > Pinales > Pinaceae > Pinus > Pinus albicaulis. The sequence continues at coordinate 913,733,179 of CM076581.1, forward strand.
AAAGGATTCCGACGAGGTTTGGTCGAGTTGATAACAGTTTTTCTGCGTTTAATCGGTAAGCATATACATTAGGACCACAATCTCCCTATTACAGTTTTCAGTGTTTAATCGATAAGCATATACATTAGGACCACAATCTGCCTTCTCTTTTGAATAGTGCTTTTGGAAAATCCAGTTATTCGTTCCAAATATTTAATGTTTTGATGCCGAGAATGCACGCCTCTGTAAAAACACAATTATACTCCGTCAGAACGGACTCACAAACCTTTGTGTGGAAGTGTGTTTGTTGACTCGTAGCGCCAGCGCGCAGGTGACATTACATACAATCCTTGCAGCGATAAAACCAATCCTTTTATATATTCCAGAGAATTTCGTATTTGGTACTTCTGTGCATCTGTGTATAGAGATGCTCTTTTTGGAACAGTTTTGTGTAGAGCAAGTCTTTTGCTGTAAGTGACGTAATGATTCATTCAGTAGCTAAACCTATAAAAAAACCCAATGCAAAGCTAACTCGAACGATATCGATCTGATCTAGCTACCTATTTTGAATTGATAACTTACTTTTGTTTGAAAAGATGTTTTCTGGGATTGAAAATGATTTATTATCTCCAAATATACACTAGTTTCAGAGTGACGGAGATTATATGAAGCACGTGGGAAGAATAAATGGGAAGGAACGTTAACATTCCAAACATTCTCGACTGTAATGTCATATCTGTATTATTAATTTAAATATAAACGTTCTTAATAATTAAATTGAGAGTAGGTTAATTCCTTTACTTGTATTCATATAAAAATAAAATTACTTAAACAATAGTCAAGAGTAATGAATATATGTCAAGTCCCAAATACTATAGCAGTCGCACAATTCCATTAAAATACTATATAAAAAACAAAAAAACCAATGATTCGTGTCTATAGTAATAGTAATAATATTAAACCTTCTGTAGACTTTCGACTTTTTCCTTCAATTTTTTTCTTTTTCATTCGCAAAAGAGACGTGCAAAATCCCGTATTCTCGTATGACAAGTCAGATTTTCTCACAGAAGTTTAAATACTTGCCTTTGTTCAAAGAATGAATAAGACTCGTGTTACTTTCACTCACATTGCTTTCTCGATTAGGTTTTCTCATCTAGAATGCATACCAGTAGGGTTATTCTCAGTTTCTGTAAATGGAAATCCAAATGATCTGCTACATGCGGACGATATACTTTTGCTCACCGAATTCAATTGAAGTAAATATATTTCTTTTCATTTCACCTAATTCATTTGAAGTGAATATATTTCTTTTCATTTCGACATATTTTTCCTTAGATTTTTACAAAGGCTATAGATCAACGTATTAGCGCCAGGACTCGTGCTCTGTCCATATTTCACACAGAAGACAGAACTGAGCGATGCATTAAATAACTATGATCTCATAATTATATGTTCACCCACGTATTCCATATATTCACCAAATACCTGACTCCGATTTGACATAATATGTTCACCGACGTATTCCATATATTCACCAAATACTTAGTCCGATTTGATATAATAAACTCTTTGCTTTGCTTTACTATGGTCAAAATCCAGAAAAGCAAAAAAAAATTGTTGAAATTTATTTGAATATTTTCAAACAATATTTCGTCTTTTTACAATTATACTGTTACATTAAATTTATAAAAAATGAAGAAATATATGTCAGAAATAGCTTGCTTCAGGATGATTACAACGTTTTAGTTTTTATTAAAATTATTTATATTCATTTTGAAGTAAGATTGGAAGTTTAGATTTCCATCTCAGTAAAGAAGGATGTTCACTGTTTAAGATTCAAAGAATCCAAGTAAAAATACAGAAATGTGATTAACCTGCAAAACTTAGATGGGATGGAATTAGTTGCATTAAGTTCATTGATAAAAAGGGGGCAGGAATTTCAAAACTAAACTTTTCCTTCTTATGGTTTAGTTTGTTCACACTTTTTGCTTATTAAAATTTATTTTAGAGTGAATAGGTAATAATTAGTTTGAGTAATCTGGTTGAGGCCTACCTCAACCATTAAATACTGTCATAACCTATTTTATTTTACCATGGTAAATCACTTTTTTATTAGTATGTCATCAATTTGATTAAAGAGGCTGTGTATAATGGTGTGCGTTTCAACGTTTTTAGAATGATACATTAGCATTCAAAAGCTGTTTGATTCATATATAAATCCAAAATAATGGGCTAAATCATTTTGAAATTTGATCAGGTGGAACGAATACATAGCTCTCTAAATCGCTGCCCCAGGAAAGGGCGGCAGCTCGGGTTATTGGGAGCTCGGCCCTCGCTAAACAAGTGATTATTCCCGTTTCTCATTTCTCTGTGCGTTTAATTTTTTTTTATTTAGAATAATGATTACAAAATAGTTTTGGCTTATGTAATGAAATCATAAATCTTTTTTTTTCTTAATTTAAAAATACTTTAGCATTCAAAATTTGTTTGATTCATATATAAATCCAAAATAATGGGCTAAATAATTTTGAAATTTGATCAGGTGGAACGAATACATAGCTCTCTAAATCGCTGCCCCAGGAAAGGGCGGCAGCTCGGGTTATTGGGAGCTCGGCCCTCGCTAAACAAGTGATTATTCCCGTTTCTCATTTCTCTGTGCGTTTACATTTTTTTATTTAGAATAATGATTGCAAAATAGTTTTGGCTTATGTAATGAAATCATAAATCTTTTTTTTTCTTAATTTAAAAAATATGTGTAAACATCCCAATCAACTTAGATTGAATTATTAATTTAATTTAAAAATTGCCAATCAACTATTAATTTAAAAAATTATTTTTTATTTTAAAAAATGAGATTTAATTCTATAAAATAAATTTTATATTTTAAAAGATATCTTAGTTTTAAAAATATTTAACTTAAAAATATATAATAAGATAGTATTTTTTTGTACATTTCTACTCTGTCTTCTTTAGATTATCCCACTCATCCTTACCGAGTATTGTACTTTAGTTTTAAATTATACCATACTATTGTACCATGTGTTAAATTATTAAAATTAGATCATTTATTGAACACAATAACCTATCTGTCTTTGTATATTTATGTTTATCATCTTTTAATTTACGTGAGTTAATTGTTTCGCTTTTGCCTTTGTCCAGCGAGCCTACTTCAATTTATAAATATAAAATTCTACATATAAACTAAAATATGTAAGTTCAAATTTTACACTCAAACTAATTATCACTTAAAACTAAGCTCAATGTTAAGTCTTATGTTTTGATGGTCTAATTCATTTATTTTAATATCTATTTACTTTTTTCAATTATGAAATTGTGTATCAAATTAAAAAGATGGTTATAAAATATATTATTAAAATAGTTTTAATATGTTTATGTTTTATATTTATTTTGAAACTTTAATTAATTAAATAATAAATTAAATAATAAAAATATATTACTAAAATAATTTTTATTTACTATTATGGTGTTTCAATTTATTAATTTTAATATTCACATAATTGTAATTTATTCAAATTTATTTTCAAATTTTATATTTATTTTTGATATTGTAGTTTAATTAAATATAAAAAATGAAATAATCAAATTAATTATAGGATAATTTTAATTTGTTAATATAATGTGTTTTTTTATTTATTTTTTTTACTCTCAATGATTCTAGTAAATTTGAGATTCTAATAAATTTAATATCTACACTTAAAAAAAATGAAAATATTAATAAAGATCTCTATATAAATAAAAATATAATATAAAAAATAAGAAGGTATATTTGTTTTTTTTTTTTTAAATACACTTAGGTTTATTTAAATATTTTTTTCTATTTTTATTTTAAATACATAAAATTTTATGTATTTTTAATAATGATTATTTCTAATATTATAATAATATTAATATATATTAGTAATAATATATATTAATAGTATTATAATATTTTAATATTTATATTAGTAATATTAATTTTTTTTATTTAAATTGGACCCATAAATTTTTTTTATTAAAATTGAATTTACACCAAAAAAAAAAAAATCATTCCTTCTCATGTTTTAAAATAAATCTAATTATTGATTTAAAAAATTTAATTGAAATTAAATTAAGAGAAAAAAAATATTTCTTTACCATCTTTTAAAATACATTTTATTATTAACTATTAATTAAAACTATTATAAAAAATTTGATAATTTAAAAAATCTAAGATATGAATGATAAATTATTATTAAAAACAAATGTAATTATTACTTTAAAAAAATTGATTGCAAATATATTTAGATAAAAATAAATATTTCTTTAGATTTTTGTAAAATACCTTTAATTATTAATTACCAATTTAAATTATTAAAGGAATTCCTAAAACGGAGAGCTCTGCTAGGGTTTCGCGTCTCCTCTGCTAGGGTCTGTTGCCGCCCCTGGCTCTGAGCCGTCTAACTCTGCTACCTTCTGCACATCTTCGACTGTCGCTCTGCCTATGCGTGATTTGAGGAGGGTCTTCACACAATGACGGGCCCCACGGGGGGGGGGGGGCACTCCGTCTTCCCCCTCAGGACTTAATCTTTCTGCTACTGCAGGAACTTCAGTGACAAATGCTCTGGATCCGCAGGCTTCGAATGTCCAGGACATAAGGACACAGGATCAACCAAAAGGCACAAACGACAAAACTACAGAAGAACAAGAGGGGAAAGCATGTCAAAACGACATCCCTATAGTGAAGTCGGCGACCTGTAAACCTATAGCAACGGAAAGACCGAAAAGAGAGCTCCCAAGCCACAGAATAAATGGACGCATACAGTTCATGAAAGACCACGCGCTCATTGGAAAATTTATAGGAATCTGGCCAACAGAAAAGGTACTGCAAAGCTGGATAATGGAAAAATGGAAACCAAAAGGAGACATCACCCTCCAGCTTGGAGCAAAGGGATTCTTCACGGTGATTTTCATATGCATTGAAGATCGAAACAGGGTACTCGACGGAGGACCCTACTTCCTCAACTCTGCGGGTCTTTATCTGAGAGACTGGGTGGAGAGGTTCAATCCTGATAATCAAGACCTAAGCTGGGCACCAGTTTGGATACGTTTGTACTCGCTACCGCTGGAGTACTGGGATGAAGAATCCCTGCAGGACATTGGCAGCGGACTCGGAGAGTTTATAAAAATAGCGTAGGAAACAAAGATGAGACGATACACGTCGTACGCCCGCATCTGCGTCTACATGCGTCTGGACCAAGCTCTTCCTGACTCGGTAAGCATCTTTCACGATGACTATGAATGGATTCAACCCCTAGATTTTGAGCATGTACCATTCCGATGTCGTAGGTGCCACCTTCATGGACACCTATACAGAGACTGCCCGCTCAATGCCTCCTCAAAGAATAAGGATTGCCCTGCCTCGTCTTCTCCTGATGGTTTTACAAAGGTGACTAATCGTAGAAGATCCAACAAGAAGACTCCTCAGGGAATAAAACCCACCTCTACTGTCAACCCCGCTCCCCCCTCTAGCAACAGCTTCGAAGTCCTCAACTCCATCCCGGATCAAACGCCTCAAGCGGAAGCCACCTCTACCCCTGCTGACAGCACCGCCATCCCCATCATTTTAGAGGTTTCTAAATCAATGCCTCTAGCTGAAAATATACAGTTTGGATTAGTGGAAGATCCCTTCAACACTGGAGAAGGGAAAACTATTCGCATGGAAGTGGACGGCCATCAGGATCATCTGGAGGCAGGCAGCAGTCAAGTTCAGATTATGGATGAAGAGCCAGAAAGCATAAATCTGGAAGGACTTGACTTATTAGAGCTTGAAAGAGCATGCAGAAAAAAAGAATTTGATAAGATACAAGCACATCAGCTAGAAACACTGGAGGTGATTATAGAAAGAGCCTTCCAACAGAAAGAGCTGGGGATCCAACCAGGCAGCAAATGGGATGGTAATACAATCCAGAAAGACTCCAAGAAAAGAGGACGGAAAACAGATCTGGAGAGAACCATCACAGTTGGCAAAATACTGGTTGATTCTGGAAGATATGCTAAGTTGACTAAGTTCTATAAGCCCCTCCCAAACAGTGAATCATGAAGCTCACATCATGGCACACTAGGGGACTCAACTGTCCTGGGAAACACAGAATGATAAAGAACATGATAAAGCAGGAGAAACCTCAAATATTCTTCATGCAAGAAACAAAATGTAATAGCAGTGCAATTGGAAACATTCTTTCCAAAGCTTGGCCCGGCTGTCAAACAGTTGCGGTTGATGCACAGGGAGCCTCAGGGCGACTCGCAATTGCTTGGAACCCTCAAACTATTTCCCTTACAGACTTTCATGCCTCTCACCATCTTATTCAGGCCACTTTTCATATTGTGGGTACCAATATTCATGGCCATCTCACCAACGTCTACTTTCCTCAGGACGCGATGAGTAAATCTGCTCTGTTAAACACTATAGCAAGTCTCAACCAGAATAGGATACACCCCCTATGGCTCATTGGAGGCGACTTCAATATGATCACTAGGCTGGAGGAAAATAGGGGAGGAAGACACAAATTGGAAACAGAAAGCAGCTTGTTTAAAAATTTCATACAAAACCAACAGTTAATAGACTTGCAATTCTGCAATGGCTCGTTCACATGGAGCAATCGTCGTACAGGCAGACAACACATTGCCTCCAAGCTGGACAGATTCCTAATATCAGACAACGCAATTCACATAGGGGGTGATCTCTCTGCTGCTATCCTCCCTCTACAGGGTTCTGACCATTGGCCAATTTCTCTTCAATGGCTAAGAATGGGTCAAACTTCACGTCGCCCCTTCAGATTTGAAGCCTTTTGGCTAAATCATCATGCGTTCAAGGACCTCATCACCTCAACATGGAAAAACTTTGTCTCGCCTGAAGGGTCGGAAATGTACAAATTCCAACAAAATCTAAAACACCTGAAAGGTCAAATCAAGCTATGGAACCACTCCACTTTCGGTAATATCTTCCAAGCTCAGCGGCAGCTTCACCAAGAGATGGCCGACCTCCAGCAACAAATTATTCTAGAAGGATGCACAGATCAACACCTGGAAAAAGAACAACAGCTTAGAATGCAGATGGAGGAAAGAGCTAAGCAGGAGGAAATCCTATGGAGGCAGAAATCGCGCATTCGATGGTTGAAAGAGGGAGAGCGAAACACTAAATTTTTCCACAGATCAACCATTCAAAGACGCATGAATAACAACATCACCTTCATCAAGAATACAGAAGGGGAGCAAGTGGAAGAACATGAGCAGATAGAACAGGTTCTCCTCAATCATTTCCAAGCAATGCATCAAGAACCCCAATAGGACAGATCACAGGCCATTGAAAAGATCACTAAGAATATCCCTAAGCTAATTACTGAAGAGCATAATCAACTCCTGCTCCGCCCTGTTGATCACTTGGAGGTTGACACGGCAGTTCAACAACTCAAAGAAGGGAAGGCTCCGGGGCCAGATGGCTTCACCACCACTTTCTTCCACAAATTCTGGGATCTGATAAGGGAAGAAGTCTGGAGGGTTGTGGAAGAATCGCGCTCAATGCATTGGCTCCTCCCATCGCTGAATGCTACCTTTATTGCTTTAATACCAAAAGAGGAGGATTCTTGCACTCCGGACAAATTCTGACCTATAGCTTTATGCAACATAATATACAAGATCATCTCCAAAGTCATAGGCAACAGACTCAAACCTCTCTTGCCTCTTCTCATCTCGCAGGAGCAAGCTGGATATGTGGAAGGACGGCAGATTCTGGACGGCATTATCCTTACGCATGAAGTCATACACTCCCTGAAAACGACTAAACAAGCAGGTATGATGCTTAAGATTGACCTATCTAAAGCTTTTGATAGATTAAGCTGGACATACATCCAGAAAATGTTATTTGCATTTGGTTTTTCTCCAACTTGGATCAGATGGGTTCATAATCTTATCTCTTCAGCTTTTTTCTCCATTTTAATCAACGAAATCCCCTCTCGTCCTTTCTCTCCCACTAGGGGTATAAGACAAGGGGACCCCTTGTCTCCCTTCCTCTTTGTTTTAATGGCAGAAGGCCTGGGGCGCCACCTCAAAAGCGCCCTCCACTCCCAACATCTTTAGGGCCTCTCTGTTCACCACTCCCCTGCTATCACACACCAACAATTCGTTGACGACAATATGGTCTTTGGATAACCTTCTGTGCAAGAAGCCACTCGCCTCAAAGCTCTTCTGCTCGACTTCTCTGATGCTTCGGGAGCATGCATAAATATTGCCAAATCCCAGCTTTTCTTCTTCAATACACCTCCCTACACTCAAAAAGCTATTGCCCGTATCCTTGGCTTTTCCATTGCCTCTTTACCTTCGAAATACCTTGGTGCGCCCCTCATAGACTCAGCCTTAAAACATTCCTCTTGGCGAGATCTTCTAGACAAAATCGATGCCCGCCTCTCCTCTTGGACCTATAGAACTCTTAACACTGCTAGTAGAATCATTCTCATAAAATCTGTGCTACAAGCCCTGCCTCTGTATCTCTTCTCTATCTTGGCTGCTCCCAAGTGGGTTCTAAAACGAATCAGAACTCTACAAAGGCAATTTTTATGGGGATCCAAGGGTTCTCATAACAAATGGGCTCTTGTCAAATGGTCTCTGGTTTGCAAGCCTAAGGTGCAAGGAGGATTAGGATTAAGAGATCCGGCCCACAACAATGAGATAATGGGAGCGAAAATCTGGTGGATTTGGCTAAAGTCCCCTAGCAAACCTTGGGCCACTATCTGGACAGCAAAATATGCTAACCACAGACCTCCGGAGGAACTAATACGGCTCACTCCCACGGAGAAAGGTTCTCTTATCTGGATGGCAGCTAAACAACACTTTCTTTTGATCCAGAAGCACAGCTTCTGGGAACTGAGAAATGGGAAAAATGCAAGATTCTGGACAGATGCTTGGGATCAATTCCCAAAGATTACTAACACTTACAGCCCCCCCCCAGGACCGGATTGGGACAGACAGCAAACAGAAACGGTTCACCAATATTGGGAAGCTAATGAAATACAGGGATATCGACAATGGAAATTGGCGGATCACATTGTGGGACACATTGAGGAACAGGATCAGGCAGCTCTAAATGCAGAGCTCAAACGCCGAAGCACCAGAGTCTCTCCTCATCAGGATATTTTAAGATGGGGATACATGCCCAGAGGTACCTTCTCCTCACAAGAAGCTTACAGGTTAATAACTCATGATCCAGGACCCAATGATCCTATATGGGATAAAATTTGGAAACCCTGGATATGGCCAAAAGTCTCAGTTTTCCTATGGCTTCTCGGGCATCAAAAAATTCTTACATGGGATAACCTTATCAAAAAAGGTTTTCAAGGCCCATCTATCTGTCTCAATTGCTGGGCCCAAGAGGAAACGCAGAAACATCTATTGAATGAATGCCCTTTAGCAAGGCAATTATGGGAAAAAGCAAGCTTTAGATGCCAACGCAGCTGCAGACTCTCAGAAGATCTAATCAAGACCATTAGAGACTGGCATCAGCACCCCTACACCAGTGATTTACTCAACCACCTTTGGAGCCTTATTCCGGGGCTACTTCTATGGTCCATCTGGAAGGAGTGCAATAAACGAATTTTCAGATACCAAACCACACCTCTGGAAGCTATATGGAAAACCTTCTGTCACAACTTAGAAGAATCCCTCAACTTGCGCTCCTGGGATATAAACGATCTCCCCACCACGGCCAAGGAAAAAACCATCTGGGACAATTGGGGATTTAACCTTCACTATTCTGAGCCAAGAAGTAAAACACCTCAAGATGAAAAAAGCAAGAGAATATGGATTCCCCCTCAGGAGCACGCCTTCAAACTCAATTTTGATGGAGCCTCCAAAGGTAATCCAGGCAAAGAAGGGTACGGAGGCATTATCAGAGACCACAAAGGCACTCCCTCAGTCATATATTTGGGCCAGATCGGTTGGGACACAAACAATTCGGCTGAGCTTGAAGGTCTCCATCAGGGTCTTATTCTATCTCAACAATTAAACCTTCATCCTCTGGAGATTGAAGGGGATTCTCAAATCCTCATTAACATGGCCAAAAAGCTTCTCAACGGAGCCCCTGCGTAGAAAATTGCCCAAAGTTGGAGATTGGAAACACGTTTGCAGAACATTGAGGATTGGATCCTCAATAACAGGGCTATCACTTTCATGCATACCAGAAGGGAAGGGAACAGAGTGGCCGATCTTCTAGCCAATGCTGGAGTTGACAGTGAACACCACCTTATCACAGGTACACCGGAGATTTTTCAAAATGAGGAACAACAACAGGCATACTACTCACTGCTCCATCGTGATGCAGAAAACCCGGATGCGGGTGATTAATTCTGGAACAAAGTGGGAGCCAGACGGCACTACGGCATGCAGCTGGCCTCATCGCATTGCAAATGTCTGTTGGCGACTGTACTCCGGCGTGAGACATTTATGTCAAACCTTAATGGGCGTGGTTCACAATTCTCCAAACGCAATTCGAGATCATTCTCCGCAAGGTAACAAAGATCTGGTTATTACTCCTTCAATGGCGCAGTTAATACGCTGGGACGGCAACAGATTCGAGGTCTTTGATTGTAGAATGGTAAACAAGCACGCTAATAGTAGCTTCCCTCGGCCTTCTGCTGTGTATTGTTCGCCCACAGTGAGGCTCTCCTCCGAGCGCACTGTCACAGGCAAGCGAACCAAACTTCATGGCTACCTTGAACTGGACGACAATATTCATTTCTCCATTGCTGGTAATTGTATGCGTCAGTCCGGGATTTGGTTTGAGAATTTTCCCAGCAATCCTATAGCTTCCCCGCTCTCTCACTCAACCAACGCTCAGCTTGGGTCTCAGCATTCCTTCAGCTTTCCTGCAACGATTGACATCATGCCTCGTTTAAGGCACAAAATGAGATGCCGTCGGGGTCCTTCCAGGAGGGTGTACAGGCGCTCCTCCCCGTCCTCTAGTACCTCGGCTGCGGACTTTACGGGCTCGGCCAGCACCTCTCATGTTGCTCGTGGTCGTATTCTTAGGTCTCAGAACTGGAACACCAACTACCAGAATGCTCCGGCTCACACTCAAACCAGGCATTTCGTTTTTCAAAGTGCATTGATTCGCCCTTGTATAACAGCCACTGTCACCATTGTGTTCCGAGAGTCCCCTAACGTTGAGGGGCGGGTTGGTCTTGGTGTGCAGAATGATGAAGGGCGGGTTGGTCTTGGTGAGCAGAATGATGAAGATATGCCCGAACGGAACAGAGCCAGCACCGAGGAAGTTGAAGGACAGGGCAATGGCATGAATGTTGATATTGAGATGATACAGGAAGAGCAGCATAATGCAATTCAAGACCGGGATAATGCAAACGCTCAGCACCAGCAACATCCGGGCGATGGACTGCGCACCCCTGCTGCAGAAAAGATCATTCACTCAACTGCGGACCTCTACAATTCTGATGGTGAACCAGATGAGTTTTGGTGCAGGGTCGAGGAAGAGGAACCGGATGAGTGATCATACTCAGCCCCAGGTTTTTTTGCTATGGCACTGTCTTCAGTTTGCAAAATGTCAATGTATGTTTTTTCTGGTTTTGGTAAAGGGTCTAAAGGCTATCTTTACATTTAGACATTTCCCCTGTGTGGGTCTTTTTTGTTGGATCTTTGATTGCACCGGTTTCCCTCTACGGGCAGTGCTAAGTTTTTGATTTTCTGCTCTATAGGCCTCCTCAGGCCCAAACCTAGTTTACTCCTGATGTACATATCTATTTCTGATTATCAATAGATTAAACTTATTTAGAAAAAAAAAATTTAAATTATTAAAAAAAAAAATCGTAATTTAAACAATCGAGAAAAACTTGTTGTTCTTGTGGGTCATATCGTTTTATACATTGTGTATATGTGCATGTTACTATATTTGTAGATGGAAAATTTCTTTTCTATAGAAAATTGCTTTCTTTAACCAATAATTTATTAATAGAAAATTGAACTGATGAGTTTGTGTTCTGTTTCGATGGTGTACGAGGCACCAATCGAATAGCTACCGATTTCACTGCGGATAGAGAGTGAACCATAAAATTTATACCCAGATGCCCTTTGAAGACAAATTAGTGAATAGGGTTTCAACATGCTTTCAATTTCCTTGCAGGAACATAATGGATCGTAGATATATCTCACAGCTCCGACAATTTTGCAAAGAAATCAATGAACAAGAAGCTGCACTTCTTAATGTACAGGAGCGATTCCTGCGTCCACCTACTCTACCTCTTTACTGGTTGCGCCCCACAATACAACTACTGCAACGGATAAGAAATTGGATGAATCTCCTCATCCATATTCATGAAAGGGATGCACATAGAGAACTCCGAGCATACTATCTTGACCGTGTACCTACTCTGGACGTCAAATGGTATTGTCGTTGTCGAGCAACACCTTGTCTATACGACTAGTATTTCCCCCTAGTGGGAAACCATCTAACCACTATGCTACACATGATGCAATTCTGTCAATACATCTTATTTTTGACATTTCGTAAGCCTTTTTAAGGAGATTTTTGATATATATATATATATATATTATAACAATGAATCTGCGGAGCCTTTTTCAATTTAAAAATTAGCAATGTGGTGCCCTTGTTTTATTATAACAAACGTATCAGAGCCTTTAATATCTGAATACTTTTTATGCAACTATTAAAAAAAACATAAAATACATTTAATAAGTAAAAAAAAACATAAAATACATTTCATAAGTAAACAAAAAGCTTTGTAATTATAATATTAGTATTATTACACCTCCCATCTTGGAGGAGGATCTTGTTGTTCTTGTCGATCATATCGTTTTATACATTATGTATATGTGCATGTTACTATATTTGTACACGGAAAATTGCTTTTCTATGTTGCTTATTCTATTCACCATTAATTGAAAGTTGTTTTGTTGATATCACGTATGTTTTCTTTTATGTTAGGTGATTTCCTTGTTTTATGATGGATCCAGCTATTTGGAGTTGTATTCCATTTGAAATTCTTGAGATTGTCTTCCTTTGGCTCCCTTTATCGGTTGTCATAAAGTTTAGCACTGTTTGTCAGCAATGGAAGACTGTTTTGCAAAATCCTTGTTTCTTATTGCGTTGCAAGCATATCTGTACAGATGAATTTGGATTTATGGTTCCTTTCGTCAATGATGAAGACAATTATTTTTCTGCTGAATACCTTAATTAGAATGGGCGGATATCTCGTTTTCATTTGCGATTCATAGATTCAAGTTACAAGGTGGAGTCTACTATTGGACCAATGGTGGTTTTATCCTTGCCAACAGAATTCTCCCATTCACGAAACTATTTTGTGATGAATCCATTTACAAAGGCCTTAAAAAACATTGGGCGAATACGAATTGGAGACTGGGGCTTCTTTTCGTTATTGGAGAACGTCAGCAGCAAAAAATATGACTGGGTTGTTCTAAAACATATCTATGATAGAATTCAGTCTAAATTTTATGTTTAAAGTAGTCTTTATAGGGTTTGGTGAAGGGCTGATCTTCCATTTGGTGGCACCTCACCCCCTCAAAATGGAGTGTTTTATAGAAGTAAATTGTTTTGGCTTTACCTCGACACAGAGTATGAAGATTATCCTCGATATGGGTATACAATCTACTGGTTTGATGTGATAAAAAATGACTGGGGATTTTCATTTGTTCCAATCACTGACATTCGGTGTATGTCATTGGAAGTATGCAAGAATGAGTTGATATGTCTTATCAATGATGGCTCCACTTCTGTGTGGTCAATTGAAGAAATAGATAATTTTCAATTTGGTCACCCGTGTAGTGAACAAAGAACTGATTACTTTGAGGATGATTGGGGCTTTAGATGGAAGTTGTTGGAAGAAATGTATATAGATATAAATATGAAATGTCCTGGTTATCTTCCTCTTCGAACAATCCAAGGTGTGGTTCTTATGTGCAAATGCAGTGAAGTTCCTTTCGTGTTATATGACATGATGGCTGGCCTTTGCTTCCCAGTAGATATTGATAATTCAACTAATGAAAAAATGAATGGATTTTGGTCTCCAACGTTGCAGGATTGCAACGATTTGATCGAGTCTGGAAATGTCTTTGCAATTTCTCCGCGTATGGATTCTATAGATGAGATTCCACCATTAGATGTAGACATGGAGTCTTAGGCTATTTTCCATTTTGTATTCTCTCTGTCGTCGTGGAAAATATTTCTTTTATGGTTTTATTTACTTTGCATACTTTTGGGTATGTATGCTAAGACTATGGATATTTATATGGCTCCATTCTGAGGGGGTGTCTTCTATATGTGTATGTAACGGATGTTGGACATTAAATTCCATTGCAATAAGCTCGATTTTTTTTTTTTTTTTTTGTGTCCTGTTAATTGCATTTGAATGTGTTTGGATGTTATCCATTTCTCTCTGTTTCTATAATTGTAATTACTGTGACTTATTCTATACATGGTGTTTCCATCAGTTTTTTGTCATTGATTCTCAAACAATGTTATATCTTTAGGTTTTTTTGATGGTATATAGTTCCAACTGTTTAGATATATTTCAAATTCATATAAATATTTAGAATTTTAATCTTTGGAATGTTCCCCATTACAGTAATAATATGATACAATAAATTTAATCCTTTTTTGTTTTGGCCATTTCAAAAAATCCATTTTTCTTTTTAGCCATTTGGTTGGAAAAATAACGTGAACGATTTTAATTTGTTTTGTGGGTGGAAAACAAATGTGTTCCTTTTTCATCCTTTTTTGTTAATTTATATTGGATATATTATATCTGTTCCATGTTTACTCTTCTATAACAAATATTTTATTATTTGTTGTAGACATGTCGTCTGAAGGTACAAGCAAACGTACAAGAAAAAGGAATAAGTCACCTGCATCGCGTGACAAGTCTAATGAAAGTCGTCGTTTACGGTATCAACAAAATAAGGACACAATAAATGAGCATAGAAGAGCTAAATATCGTAGAAGAACGACTGAAACAACTCTTCAAGACGATTTTATGGTTCCTCCTAGGTATCGTACTATGGATGATATCATGGAAAGAACATTTCCGCTTGGTAGTTCGTTGCTAGAATATGCTCCTCGTCAGCATAATTCTGTTTTTCAATGCTCTCCTGAAAATTTTCATAATATTGAGGAAACATCTCGCAATAGGGAGGAACATCATATTCATAACGTGGATGCAAATCTTCACCCTAACCCTTCTGTCTCTGCAATTGCATCTTCTGAGAAAGGCCAAAGGTTGCAAAATATCCATGGTGGAGGGAATGATGAAATTGTATGTGGTGACTTGGATGATAGTTTGATTGGCCATTTGTTTGATAATATGGATCCAGCTCATCGAAACGTCGTCTCTTCCAATCTCCCTTCTGAAAATAATGTTGTCCGACGAACAGAAGTAGTCATCCCTGATAGCAGTTCGCGTGGAACAATGGAGGTAATCCAATGATATCTTTACAGTTCATGCAATAGTGGTTGTTTTATTACATTCCTGTATTTACATTTCTTTAGTGAAAAGGTATTTTATTCTCTTGGAGTAGGATACACCTCATTTTAATAGAGGTCTAGAAATTTTCTCCCCGCGTCTTCCATCTCTTAATATGAGATTTGAATATGAAGCACATCATATCCTTCCACTACATTGTCCTCGAGAATCAAATCGACAAACTAATGTTAATTTTCAATGTGTTTGATTTGATTTTTCTTTATTTGAATTTTTTGGTGCATATTTTGTTTTTCTTCAAACAGGACACAACTCATTTCAATAGAGGCATACAAATTAACTTCGTAGATGTTCCGTCTACTGATGTTACAATTGAAGAGGAACCATCGCATAACGTTCATCCAGATCGCCAGCAAAATGTAAATGTTGAATGCATTTGGTATTTTCCCCCTTTTTTTCATTTATTGTTAAGTGTAACATTACAAATCTATCCTTTTTTGACATTTATTTTTATAAAATATTTTGATTCGTTTTAACAGGAAACAACTAATTTGAATGGAGGCGTCGAAACTAAATCGCCAAATGTTCAATCTACTGATGTTAGAAGTGAAGAGCAACCATCTCATACACTTCATCGACATCGCGAAACAAATGTAAATATTGAATGAATTAATTTCTTTTTTCCATTTTTTCAATTCTAATTATTTGGACATTCAATTTTTTTTTAAATTATGCTGAAGAAACCTTTGGAAACTCTTAGGTTCCAGAAATGCAGACCACACATTTGGAAACGCCATGTCGTAGATTTGTTCCACATGTTTCAAATTTGGGGAGGGAGTCTCGTGGTGCTGAAAATCAAATAAATCTTAGAAGAAATTATACTATTCCACATCATTCTCGACATGCTCCAACCAATACAAATCATATTTATTTTGATGAAAATATGATTGCAGTGCATAAAAGATTTCGAGAAAAGCTAGATAGCTTGTCAGTTGTCCAAATGTGCCACATTTGCAATGAATCATATCCTGGAATCCACGTTTTGAGAGATGCTGAAGGACCTGTTTGCAGATGATGTAAGAATGAAAGAGGTTCACATCGTTTTTGTGGCTATAATAACATGGATCCTGGCGAGCAACCTCATATTTTAAGAGTTCTTACTCAAGTTGAAGAAATGTTAATAGCACGTGTAAATCCTATTTTGCAAGTGACACATGCTCAAGGTGGGCAATATAAGTATAGCGGACACACAATTAGCTTTCCCCAAGATATTTCAACAATTGCACAAAGACTTCCGCGCCATGTTGAAGATCTTGACTTTCTGATTGTGAGGAGACATGGTGCTCAGTCTAAACATTATGAATGTTATGTAAAAATATCCCGCGTTATGGATGCATTGCGTTTCAAAATTGAATGTGATCCATATTATCGAGATGTTGTGATTGACTATGATTCAGTGAATGCTCTGCCTGAAAGATCAACAGATGTCTCCTCCAGGCTTAAATTTGTTGATTGTGACATTGCAGAACCTGAGTTCAGTGCATCTAATAATGAAGGGTTTCCTCTTAACCATTTTCCCTATCATCCTTCGTCTTTTATTGCTTGCCTACCTAATGAACGGAGAGAAGTGGAAGAAATTAGAGCATTTCTTGATAATGTTGATTCTTCAGATGTTGATGAAATGGATTGGCCCAGTATTGGAACGTCTCCAGTGAATGAATATAATACTGAGGGGTTATTGGATATGGCATTCCCCACATTGTTCCCCACTGGTGCTGCTGATTGGTTGCAACCACGCATCTGTATTGTTGAACTTCATGAGTATGCATTGCATCTTCTTAGATACTATGATCAGAGGTTTGGAAGCCATCCTCGCTTCCGATATTTCCTGTTGAACATGATAATGAGGCATCGTAGCCAAGCAACTGCTTCAGTTTTTGTGAAGAAAAATTTACATGATAACTCACCGACAACAATTGATGAGTTGCGTCGGCAACTTTCTGATTTACCAAATAATAAGTTGGCTGAGCATCTTATGCGGTTTGGGTCTTGTCTAAGAGGTACAAGGGCATACTGGACTAAATGTCGAGCTGAATTGACTGACATGATTACTCAGTTGGGATGTCCATCTTTGTTCTTTACTTTGAGTGCAGCCGACACAAAGTGGCCAGAGCTGCATAGCCTCATGCCCGCACCGTCACATTCTCGTTCCTTAAATGAGCATCGTATGAAGGTTGAAAATGTTATCCAGTACCCTCATATTGTTGCCACATTTATGCACCATAGATTCAATATATTTCGAGAGGAAGTTATCCAAAAATATCTTAAAGCTAAAGACTTCTGGTACAGGTCTATTTTCTTGAATTTATTTTCTATTCATTGTCAATTTCTTATTGATTTTCCATTCATATTTTTCATATTAGCTCTGTGTTCATTTTTTCCAGATATGAGTGGAAACATAGAGGTTCAGCACATATCCATGGTTTCCTATGGTTGCAAGGAGCTCCTGACATGGAAAGACTTGATTGGTCAAATGATTGTGATTTGCAACATGCAAAGAGATTCTTTGACAATTATGTAACTGCATGGAATCCACGTGAAATACATCATCGCAATATAATGGTTCCAAGAAGTCTCAATGATGACCCTTGCCTACTGAATAATGATCAGATTTTCTCTTGCAATCCTCATAATGATTATGAAGAATTGTTGAACCGTGTCCAAAGGCACACAAAGTGTAGTGTAGATTCTTGTTTGCGCAAAAAGGGCACTATTCTCGCTTGTCGGTACAATGCCCCATGGGATCTTTCTGGGGAATCAAGATTGTTCATAGATGACCAAGGAAGAAAAAAATATGAACCAGCAAGAAATGATGATAGGCTCAATGTACATAACATTGACCTTCTAACAATGTGGCGTGCAAATGTTGATTGCCAACCAGTGCTTTCTCAACATGATGTCCTGAAATATATTGCTAAGTATGCATCAAAAGCAGAGAGAAGGTCTGAAAGCTATCATGATATGTTAACTATAATTTCAGATTCTTTTGCCTCTGAGGATCATGATTTATGTGCTTACAGGAGGTTTCTTGCAGAAACAGTCATTGAACGCGACATTGGGGCACAAGAAACATGTCATATGTTGCTTAAGTTGCCTCTTGTTGTGTGCAGTCGACAATTTGTTTCCTTGAATGTTGGGAGAAAGGTGTTCAGAAAAATTTCAAGGGATGGCCTACACTGTTCATCTGAGAATACATTTGTTCAAAATTATCAGAAGAGACCTTCTTTCCTCGACCATCTATCTTTGATAGAAACAACGAGATCTTGGACCTATGAGAGCAGCCGTAAAAAAGATCCATGGAGGCCAAGAGATGCTCATGCAATTGTTCGGGTGTGGCCACGGTTTTACTCTATTCCTGGTGAGGATTCAGAGGAATTTGAAACGTTTTGCTGGTCAGAATTGCTCTTGTACAAGCCGTTTCGTGACATTTCTACAGAGATTGGGCTTTCAACTGAAATTATTGTTGAAAACTGGAGGAATTTACGATATCGAGCTTGGCATGTTGATCGAAATCCATCAATTGATGAAAATATTGAAGATGGATAAGATGGTGATTTTGCTAACCAGGAAATGAATCTTGAAGATGATTTTCAAGAGTGGCAACTTGTCTCTCGCTTGGTTCCACCAAATAGTGTCAATGTTTCTGATCTTCACACCCTTGGTCGAAGGGATTTTGATATATCCTTCGACTGGCAAGGTACAACTATTTCTGATGATGTGGCTGAAGAAGCTATTAATTTTATAAGGAATACAATATCAAGGGGTGATGTAGGTGAGATTTCAAATAGAACATTTGTCTCTCCTGATTCATTGGCAGAAAAACAACGACTTGCTTTTGAAATCGTTTTAAGGCATTCTGCTGAATATGAGATTCGTGAAGCTCTTCTTATGATTATTCAAGGCACTGCAGGCACTGGCAAGTCTTTCCTTATCCAGTGTATTTCTGAGGCTCTTTCTAATCTGTCAAGTAATGGGAAAAGTCCTTTGCTTCTTCTTGCCCCAACAGGAATAGCTGCTTTCAATATACATGCAAAAACAATACACTCTGCTTTGAAAATCCCAATTAGAAATATGAAACCACTACAGGGTCAATCATTGGCACTATTACAAGAGGAAATGAGGCACATTCGATATATATTGATTGATGAAATGAGCTTTTTAGGATCAAGGTTTTTCATGCAAATAGATGCTCGATTACGAGAAGCATTTCCAGATAAAAAGAATTGTCCTTTTGGTGGTAGATCGATGATCCTTGTGGGTGACCTTGGCCAGCTACCTCCTATGAGAGATAAGCCTTTGTATGCAGGTAATACAACAGGGAAAGTCTTATGGAAAAAATTCAATACTGTTGTCACTCTTGACACAATATTTCGCCAACAAGAGAGCGATGAGAAACAATCTTATTTTTGTCGAGTCCTCAATAACATAAGAAACGCAGAACATGTTCTTGATGATTGGGAGTTTCTTATGTCACGGGCTTATATCAGGTTGCATCCTAGAGAAAGGGATTTATTTAATGCAGCAGTTCACATGTTTCCAACAAATAATTTGGTCTCCTTCCATAACAGACATATGTTGAAATCATTAAATTCTCCAATTGCACGATGTATTGCTGTGACTTCAAGATGTTCAGAAATCAGTGGTGCCAATGATGATCAACTGGACCGTGAAGTTTTGTTGTGCCGTGGCCAGCGTGTTATGTTGACATGTAATTTGTGGGTTGAAGCTGGCTTGGTGAATGGTGCACTTGGGTATGTGAAGGAAATATTTTATATGCCCAACTCTAAGCCACCTGAGTTTCCAATGTTCACAACTGTTATTTTTGATAAGTATTTTGGTGTTCCGTTTGATGCAAGCAATCCGAACATTGTGCCTATCGCACCAGTGATAAGAGGAAAAAAAAAAAAAAATCCTTTAAAGATGGCATGGGCTCTTACAATTCACAAGTCACAAGGTTTGACTTTAGAGCAAGCATCAATTGATATCGGGAATAGAGAACAACAAGGGCTAACCTTCACAGCCATATCAAGAGTGAAATCAATATATGGTTTGCGCATTGCACCGCCTTTCTCTTATCAGCGGTATGCCAAGATGAATAATAGTGCATATGTTACAATTAGGAAGAAAGAAGAGGAGAGATTGAAGTCCATATCGCTATGATATGGAACTATTTATATAATAATAATGCTTTTGATATATTAATGACATGTCTACATTCATCAAATTCATAGTAGTATTTTGGATTGTTGTTTACATCGTTTTTTCTATTCTTTAATTTTCTTGTTTTTATAATGTCGTTTTTTGTTATTTTTCTTACAATGAACCATTCACAGGTAGAAAACTAGTTACACGAGCCAGCCATTAAAAATCAATATGGAATTCCATATCACTGTCACATGTAGCTAATAGTGTTTTGACATATTTATATAATGTTTTATAATTGTTTTTATTATCGTCTCTTTTTTCATTTAGTATAGGAATTCTTTTGATGTATTAATTAAATGAATACATTCATGAGATGCAATATAGTAATATATGAGAAATTCCAGACATCATTTTTCGTGTTGTTCAATATACCTCCATTTTTTAGTCGCTATTGTTCTTTTGTTTATAGTAAACCATTCAAACATATGTAGCCAGTTTTATTAGCCAATCATTAAATTCAAGATTGAAGTCCATATCCCTATTACATGAAATTAAAAATATTTATCAATGTGGTTTGCTAAATGTGTTGTGGTTTGGTTCAATGACAAGATATTTATATTTGTTAATAATATTGGACTGAAATTAATATATACATTGAAATTAATTTGAAACAAATATTGAATTACTAACATTATTAAAATTTCATTATAAACATTGAGTTTAGAATTTTGTGCTTTCTTGTTGATTATTGTAATATGGGTCATATCACACATTTATTTTTATCATTCTTTTCATGTGTGCAATATGTTTTTCTAATGAGGTTTATAGCATCACATTTTTAAGATTCAGTCTTTAAAAAACAATAGAAACGGGGTGTTATATACTGTTATGTATTAATTAAATGAATACATTCATGAGATGAAATATAGTAATATATGAGAAATTCCATACATCGTTTTCCGTTTTGTTCAATATACCTCCAGTTTTTAGTCGCTATTGTTCTTTTGTTTATAGTAGACCATTCAGACATATACATCCAGTTATATTAGACAATCATTAAATTCAAGATTGAAGTCCATATCCCTATTACATGAAACTAAAAATATTTATCAATGTGGTTTGCTAAATGTGTTGTGGTTTGGTTCAATGACAAGATATTTATATTTGTTAATAATATTAGACTACAATTAATATATACATTGACATTAATTTAAATACAAATATTGAATTACTAACATTATTAATATTTCATTATAAACATTGAGTTTAGAATTTTGTGCTTTCTTGTTGATTATTGTAATATGGGTCATATCACAAATTTATTTTTATCACTCTTTTCATCTGCAGTATGTATTTCTAATGAGGTTTATAGCATCGCATTTTTAAGATTCATTTTTTTAAAACAATAGAAACGGGGTGCTATATATATATATATATATATATATATATATATATATATATATATATATTGTGACAACAATTGTCTCAATGTTTAAATCAATTCCCTTGGGTTCACCAATAACTTTGGTTTATAATTTTTTCGGTAATGATTTTCCCTTGGTTCACCACTTGCTTTGGTTTATAATATTAAACCCTTGGGTTTATTAGTTTTTTTGGTTTATAATATTAATAATCGATCAATGTCATCCATGATCAAATGACACATTATGAGAAACATTGTCTCAATATGGAAATCGCCCATGGCCAACCATGGTCATAGTTGGTCCAACGTCGCATTGGGACAACCATTGTCTCAATTTTAAATCAATTCCCTTGGGTTCACCGATTCCTTTTGGTTTATAATTTGTTGGGTAATGGTTGTCCCTTGGGTTCACCAATTCCTTTGGTTTATAATATTAAACCCTTGGGTTTATTAGTTTTTTTGGTTTATAATATGAATAATCGATCAATGTCATCCATGATCAAATGTCGCATTTTGACAAACATTGTATCAATATTAAAATCACCCATGGCCAACCATGGTCATAGTTGGTCCAAAGTCGCATTGCGACAACAATTGTCTCGATGTTTAAATCAATTCCCTTGGGTTCACCAATTCCTTTGGTTTATAATTTTTTGGGTAATGATTTTCCCTTGGGTTCACCACTTGGTTTGGTTTATAATATTAAACCCTTGGGTTTATTAGTTTTTTGGTTTATAATATGAATAATCGATCAATGTCATCCATGATCACACCCATGGCCAACCATGGTCATAGTTGGTCCAACGTCGCATTGTGACAACAATTGTCTCAATGTTTAAATCAATTCCCTTGGGTTCACTAATTCCTTTTGGTTTATAATTTGTTGGGTAATGGTTGTCCCTTGGGTTCACCAATTCCTTTGGTTTATAATATTAAACCCTTGGGTTTATTAGTTCTTTTGGTTTATAATATGAATAATCGATCAATGTCATCCATGATCAAATGTCATATTCTAACAAATATTGTCTCAATATGAAAATCACTCATGGCCAACCATGATCATAGTTGGTCGAACGTCGCATTGTGACAACAATTGTCTCAATGTTTAAATCAATTCCCTTGGGTTCACCAGTTCCTTTGGTTTATAATTTTTTGGGTAATGATTTTCCCTTGGGTTCACCAATTCCTTTGGTTTATAATATTAAACCCTTGGGTTTATTAGTTCTTTTGGTTTATAATATGAATAATTGATCAATGTCATCCATGATCAAATGTGACATTCTGACAAATATTGTTTCAACATGAAAGTCACCCATGGCCAACCCTGCTCATAGTTGGTCCAACGTCGCATTGTGACAACAATTCTCTGAATTTTTAAATCAATTCCCTTGGGTTCACCAATTTCTTTTGGTTTATAATTTGTTGGGTGATGGTTGTCCCTTGGGTTCACGAATTCCTTTGGTTTATAATATTAAACCCTTGGGTTTATTAGTTGTTTTGGTTTATTAGTTTTTTGGTTTATAATATGAATAGTCGATCAATGTCATCCATGATGAAATGCCACATTATGACAAACATTGTATCAATATGAAAATCACCCTTGGCCAACCATGGTCATACTTGGCCCAACGTCGCATTGTGACAACAATTGTCTCAATGTTTAAATCAATTCCATTGGGTTCACCAATTCCTTCGGTTTATAATTTTTTGGGTAATGATTTTCCCTTGGGTTCACCAATTCCTTTGGTTTATAATATTAAACCCTTGGGTTTATTAGTTCTTTTGGTTTATAATATGAATAATTGATCAATGTCATCCATGATCAAATGTGACATTCTGACAAATATTGTTTCAATATGAAAGTCACCCATGGCCAACCCTGCTCATAGTTGGTCCAACGTCGCATTGTGACAACAATTCTCTCAATGTTTAAATCAATTCCCTTGGGTTCACCAATTTATTTTGGTTTATAATTTGTTGGGTGATGGTTGTCCCTTGGGTTCACCAATTCCTTTGGTTTATAATATTAAACCCTTGGGTGTATTAGTTCTTTTGGTTTATAATATGAATAATCGATCAATGTCATCCATGATCAATTGTCACATTCTGACAAATATTGTCTCATTATGAAAATCACCCATGGCCAACCTTGGTCATAGTTGGTCCAACGTCGCATTGTGACAACAATTGTCTCAATGTTTAAATCAATTCCCTTGGGTTCACCAATTCCTTTGGTTTATAATATTAAACCCTTGGGTTTATTAGTTCTTTTAGTTTATAATATGAATAATCGATCAATGTCATCCATGATCAAATGTCGCATTCTAACAAACATTGTCTCAATATGAAAATCACCCATGGCCAACCATGGTCATAGTTGGTCCAACGTCGCATTGTGACAACAATTGTCTCAATGTTTAAATCAATTCCCTTGGGTTCACCAATTTCTTTTGGTTTATAATTTGTTGGGTGATGGTTGTCCCTTGGGTTCACCAATTCCTTTGTTTTATAATATTAAACCCTTGGGTTTATTAGTTCTTTTGGTTTATAATATGAATACTCGATCAATGTCATCCATGATCAAATGTCACATTCTGACAAAGATTGTCTCAATAGGAAAGTCACCCATGGCCAACCTTGGTCACAGTTGGTCCAACGTTGCATTGTGACAACAATTGTCTCAATGTTTAAATCAATTCCCTTGGGTTCACCAATTCGTTTGGTTTGTAATTTTTTGGGTAATGGTTTTCGCTTGGGTTCACTAATTGATTTGGTTTATAGTATTAAACTCTTGGGTTTATAATGTTAAT
Organism: Pinus albicaulis; assembly: GCA_034641835.2. Taxonomy (NCBI): domain Eukaryota; kingdom Viridiplantae; phylum Streptophyta; class Pinopsida; order Pinales; family Pinaceae; genus Pinus; species Pinus albicaulis. Next base: position 913,758,090 of record CM076581.1, read on the forward strand.
CACACATTCGTTTTATTACTCTCTTGAGTTTAAAATACTATTTCTAAGGGTTTGTTAATTTCTTAGATTTTTCAGTTTAAAATATTAATTCTTAGCGTTTATTAATCTTTATTTTTTATAATATTCATCCGTTAGGTTTATGATATTTATCCGTTGGGTTTTCTGATTCCTTTGCTTTATAATATTAAACCCTTGGGTCGATTAGTTCTTTTGGTTTATAATGTTAATAATCTCGTTCGTTTATTGATATCTTATGTTTAAAATATTCATTCTTATGGATTATTAATTTATTAGGTTTTTTAGTTTAAAAAATCAATTCTTACGGTTTATTAATCTCTTGTGTTTTTAATTTTGATCCCTTATGTTTATAATATATATCCCTTGGGTTCACCAATTCCTATGGTTTATAATATTTAAACCTTTGGTTTTTTATGACATTGGGTTTGTATTATTAATTATCCGTTGGGTTTATTAATATCTTCACTCTCAAATATTAATGGTTAGGGTTTATTAATCTCTTGGGTTTTTTGTTTTTAAATTTTGTTTCATATGGTTTATTACTCTCTTGAGTTTAATAATGATTATTAGTAATATTATAATATTATAATAATATTATTAATATATAATAAATATTATTAATATATTATTAGTTTTTCTGGTTTATTAATAATATAACCATCTATTATATTAATATATAAATAAATATTAAAATATTAAATATTATTTTTATTATTTTTATATTAATAAATATTATTATTATATATTATATATATTTCAAGATAATTTATAGTATGTATATAGTTAATATTAATAATATATTAATAAATATTTTTAATATATATTATTAATACTTATTATAATATTATAATAAGTATTAATAATGAATAAAAATATTATAATATTATTAATTTATTTTTGTATATATCAATAATATTATAATATTACTAATATTCATTATAAATAAATATTCAAATATTTATTAATAATGATTATTTCTAATATTTTAATATTATTAATAATATATATTAATAGTATTATAATATTTTAATATTTATATAGTAATATTAATAATATTACTAATAATAATTATAAATAAATATTGAAATATTTATTAATAATGATTATTAGTAATATTATAATATTATTAATATTATATATTATAAATATATATTGAAATCTTTATTAATAATGATTATTAGTAATATTATAATCTTATTAATATTCATTATTAATAATATATATTCATAATATTATAATATTTTAATATTTATTTAGTAATATAAATATTATTATAATATTACTAATAATTATTATTAAGAAATATTAGATTATAATGTTACTAATAATCATTATAAATAAATATTCTAATATTTATTAATAATGAATATTTGTAATATTATAATATTATTAATAATATAATTAACTATGATATAATATATATTATTAATATATTATTAGTTCTTTTGCTTTATTAATAGTATAGCCATGTATGATATATTAAATTATTATATATTATTAATATTTTTTTATATTAATATATATTATATATATTTCAAGTTAATTTATATTATGTATATAGTTAATCGTAATTTATAGTATGTATATATTATTATTCTTATTAATATATAATATATATTTTTCAAATTAATATAATAAATTTATTATATATAATATTTATTTATTGATATATAAATTAATGTGATGGGTAGTGGATATAGGCCTATCGGCGTATATCAACCACATTAGTTTTTACTAATGTGGTTGTGCTAGTTTT